>WMED01001233.1:0-28611 GCA_019650415.1 Pipa parva
TTGGGGGTAAAAAGAATGTAAGACGCTGTCTTACTTTCGGGGAAACACGGTAGGTATTCTTTTGGTAGGCAGTCTACTTGGAAGCCAGCCAGACAGAGTGTGCACAATAAAGAGAACATAGTAACCTGTAGCATGGCAGCAGAAAGAAATAGAATTAATAGAGTCTAGTTACACATACTTCTTTGCTGGGAGAGAACTCCAGGAGGAGATTGCATAATGTTGATGAAGCCACCACCAGGATATCATCAGGAGCATTCTGTAACACCTAAAGAGCCACAAAACAACTGTCACTGTGGTTTTCTGCATTATCATTTAACTTTTGCAAGAAATGATCCATGTACACAGTATTTTACTCAATCCTTTGGTAGAAAATGACAATATACCAAAGTATTTCCCATAATCTAAAAGCAGAATTACATCAAGTATATATGAAATTTAACATTTAAAATTCAATTAACACCAGAAAAGAAAAATATTTGGCTTTGCATGGCAATTATTAGTCACAACAAATTTCTGATTTTTAATGTTTTTTGTTGTTTGTTTCTCCCTCTGCTGGTAGCAGTCAATTTGTATGAATTGGGCTTTCCAAGGAGCTTCATGAATATGTATTATATCAAGTTAAACAGAAAATAATGGGACAAGGCCAGAGTTTGGATCTCTCATTTGTATTGAAACACTGACCATTGCTAGTCAAAAGACATTGTACATTCCCTGAAACAAAACAAATAATAAGGTATGATAAAAAGATAAACATATTCTTATTATAATGATGGATATGCTCAGGAACAAGTACTTCTGAATATAAAGACAGTGAAGCTCAGTTACAACTATGGAACGGCAATCATCATGATGGCAGTTTATTACACCCATGGCACTAGCATGACCCTGCTTCATTCTAATCATTTAACATTAACCGGGCCCTATAATTAAAGTCAATAAGGCTGGCCCTGGTATTAAAGTGATAATGACATCTTTATAAAGATGATAAATTATTGTTTTTAAAAAGGGGGTTATAGTTAAAGATTATAGTTGACTTTAATTCTGGCTACTAATACATGGTATCATTTATTTTAATAAATGTCTGCTGAACCCTTCATTATGTAGCAAATGGTACAGCCTGGGACTCTATTTCCCAGAATCCAAAGGGTTGAATCCCCACTTCCCCTGACAGATGAAAAAGCTGCCAGATCAGACCCCTACAAGACAGAAATCAGGTTTAATTCCTAGCTTACAGAAGCCATTGACAAACATTACAAAAACACAACTTATAACTAACTTTTAAAGATCCTTAGAATGGTGGAAAAAACTCATAGGTGTTAGTACCACATTCAGTGCAGTGTTGTTGTAGTGCTTTATTACGTGCAGAAATGAACAGTACAGATTTTGAAAAATGCAATGCACATTGACAAGGAGAAGTCAACTCTATCTAATGTGGTATTGTGCCAGTTTAACAAAATCCTTTAAAATGATCCCCAGTATCAAATTAAAAAGAAATTGGGGATCATTGGGCCTTTTAATAAATACAATTTAGGCTTTAGGCTGCAGAAGTCCTCCATTTTACACCCACACAAAGGACTCAAGTATCCTTAAGACTGTCCCATTTTCCCTCAAATTGATGTGTAAGCCTTGCAAAACAGGTGTGTGCTGTCCACCCAATGCATTCAGAGAAAAGGGTGGGGAGCCATTCCTAAGTCCCCAATCTATTTGATAAAGCCAAATTAGCTAATTTAGCATGACAGCCAGCAGACTTTATCTACCTTTTAATGGTTTCCTAGTCTATGGAAAATGTTATATATCAGGCACATACGTGATGAAGGGAGGAGTTACCCCCCAAAACATAATTTGTGCATATGTGAAGATGGCACATTAAATTTCTTTGTTTGGATTAGTATGGACATCCAGTTTTACTTTTTGATTTATAATGTTAAATTAACACATAGCCATAAAAATATAGATTTTCGTTGACCATACCATATACACAAATGACTGAAACAGTTAAAGCTATTACTATTTTGCTAATCCGTAATGCTGTCCTTATTTGATATAGATATTTATTATTATTATTTTTTGCTTTATATCAAATAATTATGATTCAATGTGTATAAAACCTCTTCTTTTCTGAAATTTAACGCTTTACAAATGTTTACCTTCATTAATGGCTTCCACACAGTGTGATCTTGAAAGCTAGTACGAAGTTGCTGTACTGATCTGGACAAGCTGTGTAAACATCTACAGAAAAGAATAGTAAATAAATACATTAAACAATTTGAATGTGTAAACTCATGGTTAAACTGATTCACAGTTAATATAGTTTAGCATTGTGGTAGGATTCATATTAGTAGATTGCTATGTGGTCCTAAAAAAAACTACAGTGGGGCAAAAGTTAATGTTTAATGGACAAAAAACATTATTTTTCTTCTACAGCTAAAAGGTATCCTGAGCTAGTTATTAACCAAATTATTTGACAGGACTGCCAATGCTTTGGGCTTGGCTTTTATCACTTGCACCAGAATTACAGCTGGTAAATGTAAGAGGAATTGTAGCAGTTGACATACTGTATGCAAAATTCTTATAAACAAGAACACCATATTGAGATCAGAAATTTTATTACATGAATGTAAGGGACATATCATCTTTATCATTGCCAAATGCCTGTATCAGCATTAATGCTGGACAATAACATTGGCTGTGAATGAAAATGGTATGATATCAAATATAATAATTATATTCATTTTAGCCTGTAAAAGGTGGACATGTTTAGTACTTTTCTATATAGTGTTTAACAAATTGAACTGGTGACCATTAACACTTAAAATAATAGGGAAAATACTACACATATATTAATAGGGAAAATACTACACGTTCAATCAAAATGGCAAAAAGAAATTTATTGCGCATGTTTAAGCGGAGATCAAGTTGAAATTTGGCCTTTCTATAGAGTCTAGGAAAAGCACAGGGTCTACCTCATCCCTGCATGTATTAAAGATCTAGCACAAACATTATTGAAATGGAACATAGTGTTCTATCCTTATCTATTCAATTAATAAAGAATCTTGGGAAAAAATGGTAAGTTGACATTATTACTTCTAGAACCAAAATAAATGATAGGGAATACCATGAACTGATTGCTAATCTGAGGATTAAAAATAAGCACTCTGGTATGATTTGCTTGGCAAGGGTATTGTCTATTATGGATATATTGGACTATAAACTCATACCTGACAGCAGCTAATCGCACCTTGACACTAGTTTCTGACAAGCCATTCACAATCCGGTCCATCATATGCTCAGCCTCAATGATCTGGAGAGAGATGTTAATGCAGCATAAATAACATCACGGAGCCCACGACCGCTTGACTGTTTCCTGCTTACAACAGCAAACGTATTACAAAAATTATGAGCAAAATATATATTCATAGCTTCCTGTTCTTAATCACAGTGTGCATTGTTAATTTAATGTTTTTTTTAGTATCTCTATCAGAGGTACACTACCAATGTAATAGTTATAAATGAGAAGGAGCATACATCCCTGTGTCTGGCTATGGTATCTTCACATATGTGGTGGCATAATTTATACATTTTAAGGGGATAAAACATACAAAATTAGTGGATCCTACACCTGCACTACTGCCAATGTAGTGTACATGATACAGTGTACTGCATGTGAGAATGGCTGCTACATTGGAGAAACCAGCCAAAAATTGCACGAGGATGAACCTGCATAGACAATCCATTCACCATCCAAAGAACCCTGCACCCCAGTTGAAATCTATTTTAACCTAAATAATCACTCAATTAAAACTCTAAAAATCAAAATACTCAAAAGGGAACTTTAAAAAACACACAAGAAAGAAAAACTTTTGAACTCAAAATAATAATGCATTTTAATACCAAAAATACAGGACTTAACGTAGATCTTGGATTTCTCTCTCATTATCATAACTTTATATAATGGTAAAGTATATATTTATTTCTGTGTGCTTTGATATTGTGATCATCCCAGTAAAACAGAATTACAAACACCCCATCACCCCCCACCAGCTCTAATCTATTCCTAGCAATATTTATGACACCTGACTGCTCCAATATTCTGTTGATGTTGGTATTCTTTCCCCTGAAAATAAGACATCCCCCAAAAATAAGACCTAGTGCAATTTTTTCCAAGATTATAAATATAAGGCTTCCCCTGAAAATAAGACTTAGCTGCAGTAAAGTATGAGAAATATACCGTACCAGTACCGTGTGACAAAAATAAGGTATCCCCTGAAAATAAGACCTAGTGCGTCTTTAAGGAGCAAAAATGAATAAAAGACAGTCTTATTTTCGGGGGAAACACAGTATATCTTTTTGCCTGTTCATCTATCTCACTATAATACCTTTATATTATGAAAAACTATGTATGTATTTCTGTTTGCTTTCATCTATGAGTTTCTATATAAGAATTCCACCAACCCCCATTATCACTACTTGTCAACTCCAACCAACTCACAGCAATATTTACAACTGCTCCAATAGTCTGTTTATTTTAGTATAATATCTTGTTGTATGTAACCCCTCCTGAACTTAATGTTGCTATAGATTTGATAAAGGGAGGACAGAAAGCATCACTGAATTTTGCAATACTCAAATATTTTTTTTTTGCATCTGTGGACTAACATGACCACTCTATCCTGACACACATATATATATATACACATACATACACACATATATATACACACACACACGCACAAAAATGAATATTGCAATATCTTTTTTATTGGACATTTTAAATAGACAGGCTTTTGAGAGATACCCTCTCTTCCTTAGGTCAAAAGCAATACTGAGTTCAGCTAGAAAGATTTTGTACTGGCAGTAGTAAATAATATCAGGGCTCCAGCTAGAGTGGACAAGGAGATTAGTGGTGGAATTCTTCGATATAGAGAAACTCAGTTTAAAAGCAAACATAAATAAGAGCATGATTATCCATAATATAAGGTGTGTGTGTGTGTGTGTGTGTGTGTGTGTGTGTGTGTGTGTGTATACATATAAGTTAGGGTAGGGTGGTCGTGTTAGTCCACAGATGCAAAAAAAATGAGTATTGCAGTATTTGGTGACATCTTTTTTATTGGACTAACTGTCTCACTATCATAACTTCATATAATGGTAAAGTATGTACTTTTCTCTGTGTGCTTTGAAGCTGTAATTGTCTCTGAAACACTAAATTCCAATATCCCACCTTCCCCCCCCATCAGCTTCCATCTGTTCCTAACAGTATTTACAACACCTGATTGCTTTATACTGAAATACAAATATTATTTATGTTATGTTCTTTTGCCTGTTTCTCAATCTCACTATCATACCCTTTATATTATGGAAAATTATGCATTTATGTTAACTTTTAAACCATGAGTTTCTCTGTACACCCTCTCTCATGACAAGTATATTTACGACTGCTTTCTATAGTCCATTAACTCAGTAGAATAAATTCTTGCCTGTTCTTAGTATTGTCTTGAACCTGATGAAGGAAAGAGAATAAACCTCCTGAAAGCCTGTTTATTTAAAAAAGACTGTTAGTCCAATAAAAAAGGTATCACCAAATACTGCAAGACTCATTTTATATATATATTTTAAATAGATGAGCTTTCAAGAGCTCCATCCTCCCTTTATGAAGTAACAAACATTACATAAAGAGATTTGATAAAGAGAGGACGGACCTCTTGAAAGCTCATCTATTATAAATGAATGTTAGTCCAATTTAAAAAAAAAGATATCACCAAGTATTGCAATATTCATTTCATTGCATCTGTGGACTAACATGACCACTCTATCTTAACTTACATGTGTGTGTGTATATATATATTTTCATTGTGTTTGCATTTTTGTTGAAGTTAAACACACAAGAGATGTACATATATTTGCAGTAGCATTTGGTAATATTTAGAATATTAATATTTAAAAATGTGCAGATTTTGTAGGTTGTTAAGGTTCTGATTTGGAACCAACTAATGAATGAAAATGAAGGTACTGATTAATTTAAACTCATCATTTCACAAAATGTAAAGTATAAAAGAACAAAAGCTTAAATTTGTTGTACTGCATATTCATCTAGGGTCTGGAATATCCAGTAAGTTTTAAAATGACTGCAGTCTAGGATGAATACACTGGCCAAACTAAAACACTGGTCCTGATTTAAATAAAGAAATCTGTTGACCACCCATATCTATAAACGAGACACACACAACAGTGGCATGCCATTACTTTTTTTGTGTTACAAAATGTGTATCATTATTAATTCATTTCAGAAATAATGAAAACATTCAACTGTTTTAAAAGTTTTGAGCAACTTTTATTTAGAATGTTGGATTCAGGAGGAAAAAGCATACATTAGGCCAGCCTCCAAACCCTTAAGTTAATTTACAGACAAAATAATTTAAATGTTGCAAAAAAATAAATGAATGATGTAAGACAATTTCTAGGAATTCCTATGTTTGCCTTACAAAGATCTTCAAAAAAAAGTATACAAAAAAATACTCTAACAATAAAAAAAAACAATAAAAGATATCATCTACATTCCATGGAAAAAAAACTTAAATAAACAATCCATAATGTAGAACAATATCAAGATCAAGGGTTTGTGATGGACATTATTCTAGCTTGATAGCTTCATATCAGAAACCATCACAGGATCTTGCTGTAAGTGTAACCCCCTTACACTGGCAAGTTTTGCAAATGTTACCAAATGAAATGAAAAAAAAAAATCAAAATAAAGTTTTGACATTGTATTCATGTATAACAAATCAAGCAATTTTTCATTTTGTTATTTTTATTTTCCTGCTTTTACCCATAATTATTTATCATATCTTCGTCACCTTGAGAAATATTCCCTGGGGAAACATTTTTTTTTTAAATATTTAAAGACAATTACATTGCGGCAACCTTCTTTGCTGACTAAAAGCAAACTGTTCAATTCTCAAGATAATGTTTGTGCTGTACTTCATCAATATATAAAAGCACAGCAAGAGAACCTGGTTATAGTGCTTTGACTGTGAAACATTAGAAGTCACACAAACTCTGGTGACTTTCTTGACAAAATGCTGGGAAAGTGCTCCATCCAGTATCTTTGAGCCATTGCATGGAAACCACTATCCTCTTTGTCTAAGAACTACAGACTTCAGAATAATACATTATTTGTGAATTAGGCAATACAGCCCTAACATAATAAATGTAAAAGTATACTATAAATGTAGCACACCATGTGAAAGTACAGAAAAAAGTATAAAATAAGACACTTTGAATGTGGAGAAACAAGTGACTGACAATATGTTATGTAAAACCTTCATAGGGCGGCCTGCAAACCATAATATACATTTTCCATAGTTTAGTATCCATTTAACAACAATAAACAATTAAAATACAGCTAGAAATGAGTAGCTTTATTTAGCTGTGCATTTTCCACAAAAAATAATGACTAAAGAGTAACGAAAGGTGGTCCATGATTAGTGGTGATACAAAAATCATTTTTGCCCTCTGTAGCCAGATAGAATGGAAAAGTATAAATGGTTGTATTTCAAAGACTTCAGGATCATAAGAAGCAAGCAGAATTCATAATGAGAAACAGATATATACAGGCAAATTCATCAACCAGGGCAAACTTCACAGAGTTTTTGCAACCAACAGCAACCAATATTCTTTATAACCGGAGAACGCTGTTGTTTGGTTTCTATGAGTTACTAGACCTCTATAAACTATTGCTCCTGTTGATGAATTCCCCTGGTAGACATATGTGAACCAGAAACTGCCACACCAATGGGGTTATTCACTAAGGTGCAAATTCGACTGTCAAATTCGCAAACAGTGGATTCCCATAGTAAATACGCTACAATTTCCCCATTATAAAATTGCGACAATTTTCCCATAATAAAGTCGCGACTGTGACAATATTCTCATTGTAAAGACGAGACTGCGACAGTAGCAGCCTATTGCGACTGTCTTTATCTGGTGAATTTGCACCTATACGCAACAATTCAGACTTTAGTGAATTGCCCCCTAAATATTAGTACAGACCTAAACTGAATTTATAGATAGTATTCTATACAGTCACTTCACTAAATAAATGGACACTTAATAAATCAGTTGGCAACATACTGTGTCCAGGGAAATGTGCTTTGATGACAGCTCTCCCACTGATTTAATCAGGCAAAACTGTCTGTTGTAGAAAATGCAAAAAGAAAATCAATCAACTCCACATGCAACTGAACTAAAGATGAGCCCAATCCTTGTCAATGAAAAGAAGAAGTCTAGGGAAAACTGAATTTAAGTATTAAAGTTAGAAGATCACACTGGCTTAATACAGGCAGAAATTTAAAGGGAATATGCTAAGTAAGAAATATCTATTAGAAACGGAGTTAAAGTATAAGGCTTTAGTTCTTCCTTAAAGCGATCATGGTGTGCTTCAATTAAATTAAACTTGCTGTAAAATTTGACAGAAGGTAGGAATCATTGATTAGATCACAACAGCATTTCAATTGGGAACTCAAAGTTCATGTAAGGGATTGGACAGTAGGAAAGAATTCATTTTACAAATTAAAAAATTGGCTAAAGAAGCACAGTAAGAATAAACTAAAAATAATGTAAATACATTAACAATGAGTACTAATGAAAATAATGTATATCAAGGGACAGGTCTTTTGCAAGGATGTGTAAACTAGCCGGTTTATAAGAAAATAAATGAAATATATTCATTTTAATTAACAGCACAAACATATTTATTTCTTTGAATAATGGTTTAAAGCAGGGTTTGGCGATCTTTTTTGGCACAGAGTGCCAAAAAGGTGACATCACTCATCAGCGCATCCCCCGATGTGCCGGTGAGTGATGTTATCATGCCTGCGTCGGGGGAGGAGCGTGCACGCATCAGGGAAGGGGATCTCCACTGTGAGTGCGTGCTCCTTCGGTGCAGGCCACAGATCCGGCATGAAAACTGTCAGATTGGGTCTGTGGCCTGTACTGAAAGCAGGCTTGGCGACGGCTCGCGTGCCAACAGAGAGGGCTCTGTGTGCCTCTTTGGCTCACATGCCATAGGTTCGCCATCCCTGGTTTAAAGTAAGATCTGAATGTAGAGGTCACATTTGAGATTCAACAGTCTTGCATTTTCATTTTAACGTAGATTTGTCAAATATAATTATGAGCAATTATCTTCTTTTACTTCTCTTCTTTTTCCCGCTTCTTCCTTCAGTAAATGATACTCAAGGTACTTTCAGACATCTTCAGAGCCAGCAGATGTGAAATGACTGCTTCTTCTTGTACAATTACTGTTCTTAATTTCAAATATTTTAGACTGGTGGATTTTACAGGATTTGCAATGATAAGCTTAAGGAAGTGGAACACAGTTGTTAAACTGATTCATCCAAGATAATCCACATGTTCTGTTAGGTGTTTATTTTATGTGTTTAGTTGTTGTCTGGAATAACATGGTGTATTCTTTAGGTTGCTTTTTGTCTATTAGATTAATGAGGCAATACTACCCCTTTTGTACTGGGCACAGCTGCATCATGAGATTATAACATATAGTCAAAAAGGTACAGTTAAATCTACATGAGTAAAGCAAATACAATGCTTAAGTGTACATATGAAATATTACAACTAGAAAATTATAATGTTGTTGAAAAGCTTAAAGAAAAATAGTAAGAAGCCTTAGTAGTATATTACTGGGATAAGACAGAATGGGGATTATTTAACGAAGGTATGACTCTAGGGTTTTCTTGGTACAAAATTAGTACAATCTTAATAAAGTGCAGGGCTTTATTATTCAAACTGTATCTGCTACATAGACTGCATTTCAACAACAAAAAACAAACAAAGGGGGGAGAAGACATGAAAATCAAGCCATTATGCCCCCATAGCCTGTGCATTCAGAACTGCTGATTTACTAGCACAATTCAAACTTGGAATTCAGAGCCATTTATCCAACTAGACATGGCATGTTGCAAACAGAATGGCCTCTGAGAAGTAGAGTTTTTGAGTAACCATAAAAAGTTAACGAGAAGTTTCAGGTAAGGCGAGTTAAAACGAGCCAAAAAAGCACCACAGTTGCAGCCCTGTTTCCATATGTGTTTTATTTTCAGCACACACATTGGAACACTTATAGGCATATTACCTATGCTTAAAAAGTTGCCCAAAAACTAAGAACAATTATGAAATAAATCTTAGTGTTAGGCCATTTTGGTATCTACATCTTTGCATATAAAATTCCTTTCCCAATGGACACCGAACTTTACTACACTATAAGGAAATGGCCATATATGCCACTTCATTTATGTTGGAGCATTCTCATAAGGTAAAAAATCATGAAGCCACCTTTTCTCTCCAGGCATCCAAACCTATAATGAGTAAAAATACCCTATGGATGCATAACTAGCTGGTCCTCTAGGTGGCTTGCTAACTACTCTCCCAAGTTTATTAGGATACCTTTGAACGTGGTGTTTTTGAAAATAGTTTGCCAGTGACAATTTCACTTTAAAAGATAGTTTAAAATAGGCTCAGAACATGTTTCATTAGTTGTAAAATAACATTGGTGATGTTACTGGAATATTTTACCTACTTTATTTAATTTGACCAAGAACAGTTGAATTTCATCTGGAGGAAGGAATAGGTAACAAGGATAATCCAAATGTCTAGCATTTATACGATCAGGCACACTATAATTCTGCATTTTTTAATCAGAACACAAAACTTCCAAATAATTCCAATATCTGCAAAACTTCCAAATAACTGCATTTGTGCAAAGAGATTTGATTGCTCTGTGCATCTGAGTCAGCTGAGGATTACAAACATATTGAAACTGCTTGTCTGAAATCAATTTAAATATATGTTTTGGGGGGTTTTTTATATCAAAATAAATGTTTTTTAGAGGTGGGGTGATTATACTTTGTGCAATAGCCAGATTTATTACTTATTTTGCAGAAGAAGGATACATTTATTACAGTAGATGGCATTCATTCTTATTAACATACACAACGGAATAAGAAATATTGATTATTTTCAATTGTGATTAATACGTTAATATGAAAAATACAAAAGGGAAGCATTAAAGCTGAAACATTTTCAGAACACCCATCAGTGGTATAGATACACAAGATGGGTACAGGGAAATGTTTCATAGAAACATTCAACACCGTTTTTTTGTTTTGTTGTTGTTAGAATAATGGAAGTAAACACTTAACTGGTTGCTATAGGGAACATAACCATGTTACATTCAGCTGGAAGCATTCCCAGAGGAGGCAAACCATATCTCCTGTCTGCTGGATCTAAAAAATACCGATGTGAGGACACTGAAGCATGAAATAACCTGATATTGAGGGCATGGGGAAGTAAGTGTACTAAGCTAAAAAGTAGACTGCTCAGTACCATCTTAAAGGAGAGCTAAAGTAAAAAAAAAAAAAAAAATAACACAACAGTTAAAATACTTACCTTATATAAAGCCGGACGATTACAGTCACAGCATGAGCTGTGCTGTAATTAGCTAGCTACCGATGATTTCCCCCGGCGCGTCCAGCACAGCGCGCTGGCTGACTGAGAAGCCAGCGCGCAGCTCCTTCTTCCTGCTTCACTGGCCTCTTCCATCATCGTGCTCATTGTGGGGAGCATTCTCATTGGCCCCTGCAATGAACGTGATGATGTTTACGCCTTGTAACATCCGTGGTGTTACAGGATGGGAGGAGCTGTGGCGCTGGCTGCCAGTCAGCCAGCACTGTGAGAAGCGTCAGGGGAATCATCACGAGCCGGCTAATTACAGCACAGCTTATGCTGTGACTGTCATCAACTGGCTCAGTATAAGGTAAGTATTTTAACTGTTGTTTTTTTTTCACTTTACACTTGATATTGTTACAAAATACAACCCCAAGTTATATTATATCTAAAAATGAATACTGTATTTTATGGTAATTAAACTGGCGCGATTATAGTCAACAAGATGTAGCACAAGGTAAAAAAAAAAAAAAAGAGAAAAGGTGATGCTTTAAATGTCAAATTTGTAAACCCATATAACCAGTTCCCATGAAAACATAATTAACAACAAAGCTTTATTAGCACATAAAATGAAAAAATAAGATATAAAATTGCACAACAGCAGAACCTGAGACTGGCCCTGAAGCAGTCCAATGTGAGCAGTTTACAGTCATGTGATGCATTATCTTTGTGCAGGACACAAACAGTGTTACCAGAAATGTATTTTTTACAGCACTGATTAAACAGTACAAAGCCATACAAATGGCTTGGTACAAAATGCTAAAGGGAATGGTACAATGCATTGTAGACTCATCCAGCACCGACTAAAGAATATCTATTTTACATGTTGCCATTCTGAGAACAAACCTTAATAATTACAATACATGTAATTATTTCAACTGTTTAAAGCTGCTTCTACTGTCTCTGTGATGCAGAGGCTCTCTCTTGATTTGGCAATAAGAAATTACCGTGCTTAAAGAAAATAAATTAAGAAACAGACAAAAACATTACAACAATTAGTTTACTTGCTTGTCCATAAGTCAGGTAATTATACGAATATTTGACATTATTAATGACTGCTCTTGGAAAATAAATCAGTTATGAACTGCAAGCTTTCAAAGTTTTAAGAAACTGACTTTAAGCAGTAATATTTAGTACTTTGCAATATGTTATACTGCAAGGGAAGCACTTTGCTCCTAAGCATGTAGGCTAGCTGTAACTGTAGTCTGCAGTATGACCCACTTAACTCTCTAGGCAGAAGCAGCTTGAGACAGTTACAAAATCATAGGTTTTTTGATATTCAGCTGCTGGAGTTAAACTCATGCATATGGAATGTGCAGGGTTAGAGATCAGCACAAAAAAAGAATGCAAGTTATTGGTCATCCTCATTGTCATTCTACGCTACAATTCTAATGGATAGAAAGCCAAAGGCACGGCCCCATTCATTCATTCTTCTGTTAACCCCTTTCAGTCTCTGCTTTAGGCTTTAATAAGACAGTCACTGTTAATTCTCTTCCTGGTGATATTTTTCAGGTGGGTGTCACACCCTGTCTGCTGGCGGACAGGACTGGGGGGCGCCCCTCTCCCAGACTCACCTTCTTCCGGATGTCTTCATCATTGGCTCCTAATGAAGCATAGAGCTTAAAGGCCGCTTGTCTGAGTTCGTGGGCATGTTTTAAATCATGGTCAAGCTAAAACGGAAACAAAAAAATTAATTATATGGTAGTATCTCACTGATCGTTGCATTAGTACTGACAATCAAAAAATCTGGAAACATATTATTGCATTTGATATGCATTTAACTCTATGTCAGGTCAATGCCAAGGTCATAACATTTTATGTTTTGCTTTTTTTTACTTATCATAACCTGACATGTAGAGGTGCCAGGGACTCTAGAATTCTATCTGCATGCTAAACAAGAACTAGGGTTTTTTTTACTTATCATAGCCTGGCAGGGAGAGGTGCCAGTGACTCTACACCTCTATTTGCATGCTAAACAATGACTAGGGCCACAGACAAATGTCTTCCCTGCTTGCACAATGGAGGGATAAAAATAAGGTAAGCAAATGACAAAATAGCTCAACACAGCATAAAAGGCTATTTAGGTCCAAGTAAAAGAGAAACTGGGATCTGCTTTAAATCTCTACTAGATTTTTATGCTATAAATATGAGAAAGAGAAAGAGAAAGAGAAAGAAAGAGAAAGAGAAAAAGAGAGATAAATTACAATATTTTGTGTTTAGCCTGGGCAAGGCTTGAGCAAACTATGGGATGCCTTGTTGTGCTCTTTTAAGATATCCCTTTTTTATTCTTAGCATACAATATATGATGCATAATTGATCTTTCATTAATATCAATTAACTTTACACATTCAGCAACTTTTGTATATTCCCTTTTGGGGGTTATTTTAAGAGGGTGGCTTTAAATGGGCTGATGTAACTGTATCCGATATTAATTTATTAGCATTTTGCGATACAAAAAAATTGTGCGTCTAATGGTTGTGGTTCTTTCTGCTATGAATGCTAGTCCACTCATGCAGGTAATCTCCATCCAGCTACTACTACTTTGTAAAAGTTTATTGCAGCATCATATAATTATTTATCTGCACATCTCATGCATGAGAAGGGGAGGGCTGTGTACATGTGAATAATCCTAACAGAGTGGTGGGAAATGTATCTAAGGTAAATCACTGAATGTCAGGTTAATCTACACTTCTTTCTGGAAGGGGGCAAGGAAACGGAGGAAAGCTTCCATACAGAGTTTACAAAGACAAGGAATATCTGGAATTATTTTTAAAAAATAAAATTTTCATGAAAAAAAGTTGACAGTCAAATAGTTAAAAAGGTTTAATTAATCCCTATAATTAAAGCAGCCACAAGTAATCCTGGTAACGCTAACAAAAATATAAGCAGAAAAATATTCTAACACAGCAGGCAATAAAAATACCATACCAGGGAGAAAATGGCATTATTGGTATATTAAATATGCCCTGTGTCTGACAGCACATGTGGAACTTTGGAATGAGGCTAAATTATTTGCTACACTGATCAGGTGCCATGTGGGAGATACTTAACATTTAAAATGCTCACAATCCAAACGCAGTTTGTAATAAATAAGTATACAAATACCAGTATTGGCAGCGATAAAATATGTTCAATGTATGTAAAGAAACTCCCAGAAAGTCTGAGGAGTAAAAAACAATTCTTTAAAACCCTGTTGCCCAGCATATTTAGGAACAGGCAGATAAAATAAATGCATTATTCAGATGTGGACTTTAAAAACTAGAAATATGGTAAAACAGAGTAGCATTTCACAAGAGACATTGGGACGAAATAGAGGCTTACATTTTAGATAACAGAGAACTCAACAAAAATTCAAGCAGCAGGCAGTATTTTTAAAGAAATTACATAACAGTCTTCATTTAAGAACATTAAGGTGTGCTGTATTATGTGTTACACGAAGGATATTTATATAGTTAGCTATGTATGCTCTCACTAGTGGCCATAACTAACTCAATAAAGATCAGGCCTTAGGTTACATGGCAGCTTGCATGAAGATTGGGGCATGCAATAAGGATGCAGACATTTCCAAAAAAAAATTTGGAACTCAAAAAAAAAAATGTCCTCACCTCTTCAGAAGTTAGAAGACATTGATGTTGAATTTTTGACACTGGAAAGGTAACAGAGGCTGCAGTGCACCAAAATTCAAATCTAGAACCTCTGGGCTTTGGATCAATGTAAGGCTGCCCAGTTTCTTGGTGCTGTAGAACACCATGGGGAAAAAGAAAAAGCAGAGGACAGATTGTCGCTGACCAAAATAGGAGCAGAAACCTTGGGGAATTATAGATAAACTGCAGGACATCAATTGTTTGGATACCATTTTAATGGTAAAGAGAAAGCGTCTGGCCCAGGATCTAAAGTTAAAAAAAGTGCTAAATACTTAACAAGGTGATTTTTTTTCCCACTAGAACAACAAATATTAGGTTACTTACCAGGCAATGAGAAATGCATTGGCTGGAGTTAATGTACAGTAAGAAAAAATATCCATGCACAGACACATAACACAATGGGTATAAAGTACCAACAACTAAATAATTAGCATTATAATTTGAGATGTTTGTATTAAGTATTATTTAAACTATACCAGATTTATTTTTTTTTTTATACATACCCTCTTAATGTCTGTAATGGCACTAACTGAGCTGGGATACTTGAAATAGTCAGCAAGCATGGAGATCAGGTGATCTGTGATGCTGGCAATTCTCTGGAGTTCAACATCTGGTTCAATAAGGTAAGCCAGTGTTTCAGCGCCTTCCACCCTTTCTTCAAGTAGACGTTCTTTGTTGCACATACGTACCAGACAGGGAAGTGTCTGATATTTAGAAGAAAGAAAAAGAATATCATCACTATGAAGCCACAAATATATTCTATTAAAAATAATGACAACATAATTTGCCATGCAACAGCACACAAATAGTGGTTTATTTTGTTTGACTGTAATGCATTCATATTACTAAAGACAGAGGAAATGTCTTCTACAGATGAAAATATATGCAGTTACATCATTTTCAATCAAGCATACAATTTTTTTTTTGTTAACATTCATCAAGGAAATAAATCTCTCTAATTTAAAGAGCAAAACAAAATTTCTTAACATAGCATTAGATATATTTAACACAATTAACTAGTTAAAATGTGTAAATACTCTAGATAGTCTGCAAAATTGATTTAAACAGCACGATTTGAAAAGTGACGTCCTGCCATTTATGTACCACATCTACAGTATCTTCACTTACAGTGTCACAAATGGTAACACAGGTCATGTAAAATTGACATCTCTTACTAATGTAACAGAGTAAAGGTAAAACATTCTGATTGCTGTGCATATTGAATTGCTCATTTGTCCAGTAAAATCTGAAAGCAGAATTTAGATTCAGTCTAAAAGTAGATCATGGGGCTCTCTCCAACAATCATCTGTGGCATGTGTTATTTTAAGTGTAATTACTAGTGAGGAACCGGTATTCTCAGCTTTAGTTTTGCATAAACAAAAATAAAGCTCAGTTAAAAAAAGGTTTTAAAAATAGACTTTGGGAAAATACATGTTTGGAAACCTGTATTAAGGCTTGCAAAATAAATTGTTCTCTAAGGAAGCAGGTATAAAGGCAGTGGATAAACATAACATTTAGAATAATATATGCCTCCAAATACAGATATTGTAACATGTGAGTATAATTTTGAATTTTGTGTGACCACTTATGACTTAAATCCATAAGTCATAAGCATTTTAGCATTCTTACTTTAAAGGAGACCTAAAGTTAAAAAATAAAAAAAGACAGTTAAAATACTTACCTTATATTGAGCCGGATTATTACAGTCACAGCATGAGCTGTGCTGTAATTAGCTGGCTCTTGATGCTTCCCCCGGTGCCTCCTGCACAGTGCTCTGGCTTACTGAGAAGCCAGTGCGCAGCTCCTTCTTCTCCATCACCGGCTTCTACATTATCACACTCATTGTGGGGAGCATTCTCATTGGCCCCAACAATGAACGTGATGATGTATATACGCCGTGCATAAATGCACTAGTGTGAATCTAGCCTTAAAAACCAATAGCCAGTGTGCAATCAATGGACATGTGTACATAACAGATAAGATAACAGATACATAACAGTATATAGCAGATAAGGCTAATTTCTATGGCATCCAAGTTTGATGGGAAAACTTATACAACCAGCACAGCAAATATAATAGAGATAAGATTGTTCTTAAAAATCGATAACACAGATCATAGCAAAAATGTACAGAAACTTGACCTTTAGTATAAATCCCAATAATTAACACATACCTTTGTATTCAGTGCCTAGTCTTTTAGTACAAAAAAAAGACTTTGTACACCAGTTATAATTATAGTGCCCTGTATTAAAATTAATTAAATTAAATTCCTACTAATGGGGTTAATCCATCAAAGTCCAAACAAACAATCACATAAAGGTACAGATTTGCATCAATTCTCCTAATTTCTGTGCAGTGGCGAATTTGCAAACAATCTGACATCTCGCAATGGCTGCAAAGGTATACGCCTCTTTCCAGCACTTCACATGCAAATGCAGTGGCTATTCTGGATATTTATTAAGCATCTATTTGGTGAATTCGCCAAGGCACAAAGATCCATATTCACCAACAGACATCGCCAGATCAAGGTGCCAGAGTAGGGGGGCTGATGGAAGGGCTCTGGTTTGGCATAAGCCAAATATACACTTAAAAGACAAAGAAAATATAGCGACCAAGTGAACTAGGAATAATGTCACATGGGAAGCAATGTAAAAAACATTGTAATTTAGTGGTGACCAAAATCTGACAAACTGGTGATAATGCCCTTCCTTATAATCAATCGTACCAGTATTTTGATATTAAGAGAGATACAGTTGGAGTGAAATTGTCTCCTTTAAACAGATTCATGGGAATCTTACATAACTTCACTTTGCCTGGTCAAATTCACATCACTAGGTGATGCTACCGACTATGTCGCACTAAGCATTGAAAAGCATCCCATGCTATTCACTACTTCACCTAGGGAATACACCATTTATGAAATAAGGAAAAGCAAATTTGTATCCGTTAGCGGCGAGCGCATAGCAACACAAAGGGATGTGAATTTTTTATGCCTGTCAAATTCACACTTAATAAATGAAGAAACTCCTGAATGTGTAAATTCTCCCACTTGGTCCTGAATCATTGAAGTATCCTACATGATAATTTGTCACCTCCTGTAATTTATACTGCGGTGACAATAAATCCCTATAATGATTAGCTTTCAGAATATACATTTATAAACACTGAAGTTACCTTTGATAGTTGTAAGCTCATACATTACATTGATACATTCATTTCATAGTCTCTCTTAGAAAATGTCCATTTTCCACCAGTTATTCCAACCCCTTTGGCCCTGCACGGTTTATTTACTCACATCGCTCAGTATTTAGAATTGTGTGTTGAATCTGCAAGTGCACTAAACATTATAATCAGCCTAAACGATGAAAAACTGAAATGGAAGGTTTTCTAAAATGTATGCATTATTTATAGATTATTTCAATTACAAAGAGTGTGATACCCAATTACAGTCACAGATTATACAGCATAAACAAGTATTTATGCATATTAAGAGCGAAAACTATATCTTTAATGCATACTGAAATTTTTCAAGCCATAACCACAATTAACAGATTTTATTACCTACTTTTAACACAATGCAGTTGTCATCAGTTCGAATGGATCCTGCTCGACACATGTATGTCAAACTGAGAAAAAAGAAAAACACAATTTTTCTGTTAAAAGGGATATACAAGAAAAATACAAAATTTACTTCTGTGAATGAAAATGTTGCACAATTTGCAAATATAACAAGAATTAACTTGTGTATTTAAGTTGCTAATATCTGTAACGGTTGCAATATTATTCAATTGATAGACATTTTATACTATGTTTTATATGTTTGTACATTTTTCCACTAAAAGAATGTGCCATTTTTCCCCAAGTCATTTTTCACACACGTTCACATGCTTCAATCAGTCTTTACTTTTAAAGGGGATCAGTAACACCAGAAAAAATAATAAAATCCCATTTGGATAGGCATTGCAGGTATTCTATTTAAAGTTGAATTCCTGATTTGTATTATTTTGAGTTTGGTTTATTTTCTGTGGCTTCAGCCATCTTTAAAGTAAAGAAACTCAGCCTACCTCCATTGATTTTATATAATATGTATTTATGAAGAATAAATCATTTCCATGCCAATCCAAATATCAATTTCCTTTTTCTGGTAATTTAAATATCCACTGTAAGCCAACTTTACTACATTTGCAGAGCCAAAGGACACCCATAAATTAAACATTTCTATTTGGATTGGCACATCATTTATTCATTGCAGGAGACTTCAACAAAGCCAACCTGACCACCTCTCCCTATTCCTTCTCCCGAAATACACCCCGATCATAAAGAGTAAAACCATCATCTAAACTAGTTAAAATTTGGAGCAAAGATGCTGACACTACTCTGCAGCGGAAGTTCCATCAAACCAATTGGAAGGCTTTTGCTTCTTCAGCCACTACTTATAGTGAGAGTATCAAGGAAGCAACCTCACAAAAGTCCATCCGCATATTTGCAAACCAAAAACCATGGATGAATGAACAAGTCAGGCTCTTACTCAAGTAAAGGGATAGAGCTTTCAGATCGGGTGACAGAATGGGATATAGGACAGCGAAGAACTCCCTCAGGAAAGGCATAGCTGAAGCAAAACAACAATAGAAAAAAAAAAAAATAAATAAAAAAAAAAAAAATGCAGGAATACTTCAGTGAGGCCGACCCCAGATGCATGTGACAAAGCATCCGGGATCTTACAAACTACAACCCACCAACCTCATCACCCTCCACTCACATTAACGCCGACGAGATAAACCTCTTCTATGCCTGCTTCGATCAGCCAAACAATTCGACACCCCTCAAAAGCAATCCCCTGATAAACGAACTGCCTCTGGTACTATCTAGCACTGAGGTGTTTGACTGCCTCAACAAGGTAGATACCAAGAAAGCAGCCGGTCCGGATGACGTACCTGGAAGAGTACTGAAGGAATGCGCTGTGCAACTGGCAGATGTCCTCACTGACATCTTTAGTCTGTCTCTTAATCAATGCACTATTCCCACCATCTTCAAGACAGCCATAATTATCTCAGTCCCTAAATCCCACTCTGCCCGTGAACCCAACGATTTCAGACCTATTGCTCTAACCTCTTTAACTGCCAAGTGCCTAGAGAGATTAGTGCTACATCATCTGAAATCAATCCTTCCAGCCTCCATAGATCCTTTCCAGTTCGCATACAGGAAGAATAGATCCATGGAAGACGCCATAGCCAATTCCCTATGCTCTGCCTTAACCCACCTTGAGGAAAAAAACTCCCACGTCAGGATGCTTAATACAGTCATGCCATCTAGGCTCATCTACACACTTGAACAGCTCTGCATTCACTCGTATATGCAAAACTGGATCCTTGACTTCCTGACGGACAGGAGACAGTTTGTGAGACTAAACAATACTGTCTTCTCTGAGATTGGCCTTAACACTGGAGTACCCCAAGGATGTGTTCTAATTTTCTTCCTCTATTCTCTCTTCACTCACGATTGTTCTGCTATATAGAACACAAACAGGATCATAAAATTTGCTGATGACACCACTGTCGTCGGCCTCATAAAGGGAGATGAGGTTGCACATTATATATATGAAGTACACAACCTCGTGGCCTGGTGCGACAGGAACATGCTCTCTCTGAACACCAAGAAGACAAAGGAGCAGATTATCGACTTCAGAAGAGGAAACCATGTTTCAAAACACCCCCCAGTCCTAATCAACAACGTTGAAGTGGACAGGGTAGACAGTTTTAAATTCCTGGGAGTCCACATATCCAACAACCTGACGTGGGCTCTAAATTCCTCGAAGTCCATAAAAAAAGACCACCAAAGGCTCTATCTCCTCAGGTGTCTCAGGAAAGAGCACGTCTGTACACAAAACCTAGTTGACTTCTACAGATGCTTAATTGAGAGCATAGTAACTTACTGTATCGCCGCCTGGTATGGCAACTGCAGTGCCTCTGATAGGAAAGCACTTCAAAGAGTGGTTAAAATGGCGCAAAAACAATCAGTGTCCAATTAACCTCCATTGAGGACATACACAGAAGCCACTGCCTGTCAAGAGCATGAAATATCATTACCTGACCCAATCCCACCCAAACCATGGACTGTATTCCCTACTACCATCCGAGAGACGGTAAAGAAGTCTGAAATCCAGGACTAGCAGACAAAGGAAGATTTTCTTTGCGGACTCTATAATCGGACATAACCTCTGCTCACCTTAGCACCTGTCACCCTTTTTTCCCCACCTCCCTGTCCCCGCCACTCTTCACCACTATGCTGGCACCAATCCCCCTTTGCACTATGAAAATATTAAGCACCTTACTGACCAAATTGAATGTCATTACTAAAATGTATATATGCTTTCTATATATTATTTATTTCACTATTATGAATCTGCAACTGCTATTTATTTTATTCTTTATTGATATTATACTCTTCTACTGACGCAACTACAATTTCACTGATATGTATTTTGTGTACTGTCCAGTGACAACAAACCTATCTAATCAAATACATAATTGGAGATATATTCATGAATTTTACTGCTTTCAGCCTGCTTATATCCTTGGTGGTAGAAGCTATGTTGTTAAACAGACCTCGCTGTTTTCTATGGTGCTTTAGTAATAATAATATAAGTGTGCCCAGAAGCCCAATTTGTAAAGCTAAATAGCTAAATATCATACTTCATAGACACAATTTAGAATTTTGGAAAGCATGGTTTTAATATGTAGTAACCATAAAATTAATTTGAGGCATTACTGTTCTTTTAAACTTCAAGCTTACTACTATAGCTTCCATGGAGCAGAAAATTATCCAGACCAGGATAAAAGAACATGTACAGCCCCAAAAGTTTGCTTCACCAATCACTCTGTTACAACAAATTGTGCAAGTCACTTGTGTCACACTAGCTGAGCAACTTTGTTATTGCTTATAATTTCTAGGGAGCCTAGAGACAATATCCTACCATGGACTAGCAGCAGAAAAAAAAAAAAATTAAGATTACCATTTTGCTGCAGTCAACTGCATTTCAATCGGTTTATCTCTCTGTAGCATCTTCACAAAGATTTGTGGCAATAATTCTCCATCGACCAGCACTGCAGAGTAAACGGTGAGCATTCAGAGTAAAATCGTATCTCAAAGAGACAACTTTTAAAATTAAATGAAAAATTCTGTGTTTCTGAAATTCATTGGTACCTACCACAATGTTAATCTGCTAAATATAATCAAAAGCATCACCTGCATACTCCAATTATTCAGTGTCCTCCACTTGCTACATAATGAATAAAAATGAAGGAAATCACTGATCAGTAACAAACCAATTACTACATAGAGTCCAGTAACCTCCCACAAGACTTTACAGTGTCAAACACAAGTGTCATGGGACCAGCTGCATCTATTTGGACAACCTGTCTAACAAGTGACTTTACTTTCTATACCTCAAAAGTAGCATATCTCACTTTTTGTTACAATACATTCAGGGACAGGTTGAAGATTTTGTTGTTGTTGTTACTCACCATTTACAAGCGTCATTGACACCTGAGGATTGTCAAATGCTAAAACTGAAAAACACTTTAATGCCTGCATACGTACCTAGGAAAAGAAAGATATGTATTACCTAGTGACCAATACTTAATAAGCATCAATCACAACTTAATTAAAGCTCCTGTTATACTGAAACTCCAAAGAAATGCATTGTGCACATGGAGTTTCTAATCCCTACATTTAATATTCACACTCCCTCTAAATTTTACAGCATACAGTTTGAGGAATACTCATTTATGTGTAATGCATTAAACTGCATTACAAATTATATTTTTAATATAAAAGGAGTTGACATACAAACCTGTAGACCAGCGGTTCTCAACCTGTGGATCCCACTGGCCATCCCACTGGGGTCGAGAACCACTCCGGTACCCGGAAGCGCCCGCAGGAACCCTTCTTATAAGGGTTCCTGAAGGGTGACGTCGGCTGCAAACGTCACCACGTGATGCGCAACGTTATGACGTTTAGGCCGAACGTCACCACGTGACGCGCGTACGTGATGACGTTCGGCCGAAACATCATCACGCACGGCGCGGTGACGTCAGCGCCGGGGGTCGCCGCCCAAAAAGGTTGAGAGCCGCTGCTGTAGACTTTTCACTCATAAAATATATACAACGCACAGCAATTTACTGTCTTTAAAGAGATAATCTTTGTCTTAAATTTTTATTAAAGTGCACCTGTCACCTCAAAACTAATACTAATTTAGATTCTACTAATGAAATAAACGTTTTTGTAAATATGTATTTTAAAAAAAAATGTACCTTTATACAGCGTTTCTCTTCTCATCTTTCCTGTCAGCCTGCATTCTTTTACCCTCCCGAGTGTAGGGTGGGCAGGGCTAAACGATAATTGACATTATAGCACCTCCAATCAGATACCTTAAATTACGATCTAGAAGTGATCTGATTGGAGGAGCTATAATGTCAATCAACACCTTTTCTCTTTCTTCTTCACACATCTGGAATTATTTACCCCTCTATCTTTGCCAGCAACATTCCCTCTACACTTTTTAAAGGAACAGTCTAGCCAAAATTTTAAAAAAAACCCTCACTTATTTATGCTAATTACTAACTTCTACTGTATTAAATGCAATTATCAATTTAAAAAAACAAATAAAATTCTTACCTGTAAAGAAGTGCTGTACAGCACTTCCGTGTTGCAGACTCCATCTTCAGACTCACGTGCACACTCTCCCATGTGACTTATAGGAAATGCCGATGCGGGGCTTCATTAGGAACGCGGCTGGAGAGAACTGCTCTTCTGAGAAGGTTTGGGTGATTCAGGACGCCGTAGAGTCACCGGCAGAGTCTGAAGATGGAGTCAGCACTTCTTTACAGGCAAGAATTTTTTAAAATGGATAATAAACTGCATATAATAAAAGGTAGTAATTAGCATAAATAAAGGTGTTTTCTTGAATCTTGGCCAGACTGTTCCTTCCTAATGGAGCCCCAGCTCTGTTTTTTGTGTATTTTATTTTTTCCTCAATTAGTTATTTATGCTTGTATATTGACTAGTGTTTCAGTACACTGTTAAAGTTCTTACTACTCCTCTGTTTATGTAAGTCTTCCTCTCATTTAGATGATAAGCTCTATGGGGCAAGGACCTCCAACCTTTTGTGTTAGCCACAACCCAGCACTTAAAAGGGGTAATTCAGGAAAGTGCAAGCTTACCTGGCGATCCTTCGATTCACCTCACCGAGACTGGTATGCGCTCCCTTCTCTCCTGCACGCGGAGACCATCGAAAGCTACTTCGCCTCACCTCGCGACCACTCGAGTCGCCTCACGAGATTGGAATACCTTTAAAGAGTTTGCTGATCTCCGCGTGCAGGAGAGAAGAGAGCGCATACCAGTCTCGACAAGGTGAATCGAAGGATCACCAGGTAAGCTCGCACTTTCCTGAATTACCCCCAAAGTGTTGTATCCTTGTGATATCATACTTGTTTTATATAATGCACTTTTCCCACATCTGTAATATACTTGTACAGCAATGTGTAAATTTGCAGCTCTTTATAAATACAATTATACATACATACAAATTATATCTAATTAAGAAAAAATATTTAAAGGCAACGTGACTTGTTTTATATCGTGGGCCTTAACCATAAAAAAAAAAGCTACTAAAAATTTGATGCCCCCTTACTTTGTAGGAAACTGATGTTAACAAATGGGCGATGTTTTGAACTACACCATGATTAAATAATATTGTCTGATGGTCTGGAGCCTGCAATAAAAAAAAAAATAGATGCATTGAGACATCATCATCATCATCCTGGAAATTATGTCACTATGTGGGAAAAATGAGTTTCATCACTGCCAAACCTTCATTTACTAAATCTGTAGAGGAAATGTACAGACTAAATTACAATGTTAGAATTGTTAAATGTATGAAATATTTTAGTAGCGCTTGGTTGTTTATCATAATCATATTAGCTAATTTTTCAGCTAGATATATAATGCATTTTTTCACAATTTAAGACTTGAGATTTTTAGAACTTATACAATTGCATATTCCAGTGTTAATTGTATAGTCTGTGCTTCTACACAAACAGATTTAGGGGGGCAATTCACCATAGTGCAAAGTGAGCTCCAGATCCTTCGCCTCACTTCGCACAGACTGTTATGCACTCACTGATGTCGAGACCACTCGAGTCGCTTCGCTGAGACTGGAATCCCTTTAAAGCGTTCGATGATGTCCACGTGCAGGACATCAGCGAGCGCATAACACCATGTGCGAAGTGAGGCGAAGGATCCGGACCTCACTTCGCATTATGGTGAATTCCCTCCTTAAATGCAAAACAAAAAGGGGGAAAGTGCCACAACTAGCATAGTGAGTTTTGTTTTAATTCTGGGACACAAAAAGTAATCAATAAAACCTAGTCTGCATTTCCACTAAATGTTGTTATACATCCCCATTTAGTCATTTTTACATGGAAAATACACTTTATTCTTTTTCTACAGAGATTCTGTTTAGTTTACCTTGCAGCAGTGTGCAAATATCTGGCAGATGTACTCCTGAGCATAAAGTGATCTGCTGAGCAACAACATGAGGTGTGGAATAACTGAGGCATCCTTAAGAAAGAGAAATTAATGAATCGCTAATAAAAAGATAAAAACAACACACATTTTATCTAAGTTTGGTCAGTGCAACAAATGAATCACACAATGCAGTGAATCTAAAAAAAAAATTGCTTACTGTGTATAAAAGTTCCACTGGAGTGACTGGACTAGTGAAAATTGTACGGAGGCATCGCAAGCATGCTTCAATAAACCGGAGGTCTGCTGAAAGCAATCCTGGGTGAGCAGAACAAATTCTCAATAAAAATGAATGCAATGGCCAGACAATCAACATACTACGAATAAGTGGTATCTTGCTGAAAAGGATCACAGATACCTTGAAGCAGGGCTGGGATAATGTGGCAATCTAATAAGGATTTGACATTGTTTTCTGTGCCCATGGACAAACTACCCAGGACCACTGCACATTCTGTTTTCAGCTCTGTGCTTGATGTTTCTTGCTGAAGCAAATACAATAATCTGTCAAAAAAAGATGGCAATATTTAAGTATAACCAATATATTTCCCCCAGATCACGTGTCTCAAATCTTAATGTATACATTGTCCATAACTTGTAAGCGGTTCTATACTAGAAGCAAATTATTTCTGTACAGTTTCAGTAAAATACAGTGCTGGTGCTTTCAAATCTGAACAAAATGTAAATCCACAAGATTACAAGTACCTTGGCACTGCACCCAAAACAATAAGGTTTGCTTTCTGTTTGTTGTTTCCAATCACTGCATTTTTCATATCTCTGTTTAAAAATAAGAAACAAATTATTTTTACATTAAAAAGGTAAATGTGTTCAACAAAGTAGTATTAAATTGAACCTGTCAGGTCCACTTAACATGCTTTTTTTAGGAAGCAAGGAGTTGTCTTAGCTGAATGCTAAAAGCGTTCAGCCAAGACTGTATGTATGTATAATTTTATTTATAAAGCGCTACAAACATACGCAGCGCTGTACAGTTCAGTTATAAAAATATAATACAAACATGGGAAAATGCATTAAAAAAATACAGTAAAAGATCACAAGGATACATCATATAAGTGCTATGTTGAGGTTGACACAAGAGGATGAAGGTCCCTGTCCCATAGAGCTTACAGTCTAAATAAGCTTAGGATGACAGTCATTAAAGTTCCTCCAATCAGATCCCTTAAATCACGATCTAGCAGGGATCTGATTGGAGGAGCTATAATGTCAATCATCATTTTGCACCACTCAACCCGACTCGAGATTCTCGTCAGATATTGGAGCAGAAAAGATGCTGGGAGTTTGCTTCCTTTACTACACTCTTAGCTGAATGCTTTTAGCATTCAGATAAGACAATGCCCTGCTTCTTAAAAAAAAAAGTCTGTGAAGTGGACCTGACAGGTCCACTTTAATAAAATAAATAACTCATATACACATAAAGTAGGATTTTTAACAACAGGAAGACCTGTGGCATATTAGATTGAAAAGAGTAATGACTTATAAACAGAAGGAAAGAAACAACCTAATGCCTCTTTGCAGATTAAATTAACAACAGTTTCAGCAAGAGAACAGATGTGAATGTTACTTTGCAAAACATTCAGGATAGTTTTTTTGGAGGAGAAAAATAAATTAAACAAAAGGTCGTTCTTTAAAGAGTCAGGGTGAAAGTTCCCAAAAACATTAACTTCTTAGCAAAATGGATGGTGAATGCCTAGATAATATTAGAGTTTCTTATAATTTAGTGTACAGCTTTTACATATTGTTGTTAACAACTTGATTTTTTTTAGATAAATTGCATATTGGCAAAACAAACATGCCTTTTTTTAATTCATGTTATATTCTAATGCTTTTTATGGTATTTGTGAAAATAAAGGTATAAACCTGTTCTACAGCCCAGCTTGGCACAAAAAAAGGAGTAGATTTGTGTATTTATTTCTCACAGATATTAAACTGTTTGCAAGCAACTTTTCTTTTTTTATATATATAACTTTTTAAACTTACATGACTCCCTGTAAAACTTTCTGAGGATCTGGATCAAAAAGTCTTTCAACATAATGACGACTGCTTGCAGAAACCTCCTGAACATAGAAAACAGAGAAAAAGCATTTATCAGTTAAGGCTCCAATCAAATGAATAAAATATCCAAATCATAAACATTCTTTATATTTAAAATTTAGAGTTATGACCTGATCAAATAAAATGTTGCTTAATGAGGAGTCAATAGAATTGGGTCATTAATCAACTCACAAAAAATAATGTTCAGGAATATAATGATTATTAAGTAATTACATTATTACAGTTTGCTGTGCACTTTACAGTAGATCTAGATGGGAAATGTGTTGTGGCCAATGTCAAACACAGCAAGAATGAGAAGGTTGTAGCACCATGGTATTTAAACAGTTTGTATTAGTAAGACTGCAACTTTTTGCAAACAAAAAGGTTGTTTTTTTGTTTTGTTTTTTTTTGGGGGGGGGGGGAATAAAAATAACGTAACATTCCTTTTGTGTATTTAATTCCCAAATTGTTACAATGCTATTAAAACACTTTAAAGGGATTCCAGTCTCGGCGAGACCACTCGATTCGCCTTGCTGAGACTGGAATCCCTTTAAAGCATTCGCTGATGTCCGCGTGCAGGACATCAGCAAGCGCATAACAGCATGTGCAAAGTGATGCGAAGGATCTGGAGCTCACTTCGCACATTGCTGAATTACCCCCAAAATCAGCCACAAGTAGGCATACAATAATGATCCTGTGTATTACCATTCTAAAAATGCTCATTAAATATGTCTGAAACCTGAGGGATTTGATCCATTTATACACTCATCGGCCACTTTATTAGGTACACCTGTACAACTGCTCGTTAACACTTAATTTCTAATCAGCC
>WMED01001234.1:4676-22515 GCA_019650415.1 Pipa parva
ACACCTACCTTTCACCATTGAGAGACGTTTTGGTTTTCTGGAAACTGGATAATAAATCTGAACCTAGATTTGTCAGTTAACCAGCATCATGTAAATATGAGCCATTTCGGTGGAGTTACTAGAATTACTTGACCCTCCAGTAATATCATTTTTTGCAGCTAATCGCTGTACTGAGTTCTTACTGACCATTAGCAACTGCCAAACCTGGGAAATGATAATGTATTTCAATGAAAACCTGCCTATGCATGCAGCACCTATGTAGGTGAAATCACCTTGTTAGAATGTTAGTGAAAGGAATGTAAAACGGCATGTTCTTTACATGTATAATTGTAACTTAAAAATAAAACTTTTTTTATATTCTGTTTTCTAGGTTTATGGAAAGGGCGCAAGGCGTAAACACAGATTGAAAGGGTCTGATGGGAGCACATCATCAGACACTACCTCAAACAGCTTTGTGCGACAGGTACTGTAAGTTCATCTTAACTTAAATAAAATGAAGTCAAGTCTGATCATTTTAGTTCAAAATTGTACTTATTTCGAAATACTGGATTTAATCTGGATATTAATATTGATTATGGTATGCCGTCAGCAGAGCAGTAAAAAATAAAATAAAATAAAATTGTGGATTGTTTGAATAAGCAGTTGCAAAAGTCAGCCAAGACTAAAATGCTGAAATGCTATTTTCCCTTAGGAACCCATGCAAGATAACTGGTTTGAAACTGGTTTCCAGTTGAGCCATTTAAAACATCTGTATCTATGGGGTCCCTGTTTGTACAACTGTGGAAAGAAGGAACTGGATATCTAAAGGTCCAGTATTGTAACTAGACAATTGACTAAGCATAGCTGCATAGTTGATATTACTTTGAATTGTAACTGAGAATGTGGCTATTGTAACTGGGTGCAGATAGTGTACATGCTGAGGTACAGCTGCAGAATGCTTGTGTTGTTTGAAAGGAAAAATTGTTTGGGAGTATCTTTTCACATCGATGGACTAAACCAGTCCGCTAAGTTACCGGTATATGATATTCAGATTCCATTATGCATCAGCTGGAGACCTTTCTGTAAACTGAGCCATACTTTGTCCCATGGACTTGTAAATACAAAATCTATAGGCAATAAAATCTTAGACCCTTTAAAGGAGAGGTCATTTTTAAAGAAAAGGTGCCATTTTGGAATGGAATAGCAGTTATTTCTCTGCCGTAGAAAAATATTTGAACTTGTATTTTTCATTTTCATTGGTTTGTGTTGTTTGTGTTTTTGCTGATTGCAGCTGTATTGCCCCTTCTGAGGCACTTCATGAATATTTATTATCTAATGTTCCTTAGGAAACAGAATAAGTAGGTGGGGTTTGCTTACCTCACAGGTAAAAGATGGCAGCCACAATAAGGAAGGAAAGCAAACTCAATAATTAATTTTACCAGCATCCAGATGGGATTTTTTTCTTTTGATGGAGTTAATGATCCTTTAAAGGAATCTGGCAGATTGTCAGGAGCCAGGTGGTACTGTAGGAGGTGGCAGTGATTTACATATCACATGCACTTATTTGACATTCCTCTGTGCTGGTTGTGTGCTATGTTTCTTCCCACTTGTTTGTTGCTGTTTTCACAACTTGTGTGCTGGTATTGTGATGCACAGCTACTTATTGTGGATCCTGTTTTTGTTCTGTGATATTATATAAAGTATTCAGTTACAGTTTGATATATTACAGCAGAATACCCATTTGATAATGAAATTAGACACCCATTGTATTATAATTGGTTAGGTTTTTTATTTTCCCCCTTTGCATTACATTCTAGGCACAAAAACTAAAGTGTTGGTGTCCTCAAAATCACTATCATCAGGCATGTCCTACCCTATGGCTGCCCCCAGCAGTCCTTGACCTCCCTCATTGACAATTAATAAATTAGTTTTCTCTTCCTGTTATAAAATGTACTGTATTTTTCGCTCCATAAGATGCACTTTTTTGCTACAAAAGTGTGAGTGTGTGGGGGGAGGAATGCCTGTTCGTCTTATGGAGTGAATGTTACTTTTCTTCAACTAAAGTGCTTGTTCATCAAGGGGGTATGGGGGTTTCCAACTCTGCCTCCTGCTGATTGTTTTAGCAATCTTTTTATTGTTCAGCTTCTCTAGTATCACAATCTACTTCAGGTTGGCACCGCCTCAACATAGCTGATGTGAGTAAGTGCAGAAGCAGTGATAGCTCAGAATACTGCTTCTGTGCTTGCTTACATTGATAATGAAGAAGAAGAGGCAGAAGTGAAGAAGATTGTGAGACTGGAACCTAAAGGAAATGAGAAGCAGTTGGCATCGTTGGACTAAAGATCGGCTCAAGCAAGTATTGGGCAGACTTCCCAAGTTGAATCACCCTTAGACAAATGAGTGCTTTAGATTGTTTTCTTTTTGTTTATCTGCTGTTAATTTGAGCTGACCACAAAGATTGTTTCCTGGTTGACTAATACAATTAATTTCAGTTGAATTAATTGTAAACCATTCCTCCTTACCCATAACCATGTTCTATACAGTCCCATTTTTCTGTCCATGAGCAGAGCAATCATACTGATTAAAAAACAGGTGCTGCTGGAGGATCATTTCTGATTCAACTAGATGACTTTAGTTTTCTCAAGATTATTGCTCAGCCCCCTATCTTTAAAATCAAATTGACCAGACCACTCTACAATATAATAACATATACAGTATAATTGCACAGCTCGAGTCCAGTGATGGGCCCCAGTATTAGTGGGTCCATTGGGCCCCTGTCAGTGTGGACCCCAGTTGGGCTCTTATGGTATCCAGAGTCTATACCCCCCTCACCAGTCTTTTGAGTGAAGTCAGTTGGAGTGGGAGGGACCTTCATGGGGCTCTGGTTGCCCAGTCCAACCCTGCTGGAGGCAATGAAGCCACATAAAGTTAAGTGATCTTTCATAATCTTTGTAAATGTAGAATTGATGCTTTGACTGTGATGTAATATGACACAAATCAAATGATCATATCTTAAATAGTGGGCAACTTAATTAATTAAACCAAGGTAGAAAGTTGGAAAAAAAAATCCCTCAAATCAAAAATGAGCAAACCACTGTTTTATTACTATATTAATTTTCATTATCATAAATTATTATTTTAGATAATGCCATATTTGTTTTAGATTCTACAAGCGCTGACAATTGCATTGTTTATAAAGGGTGGAGCGCATCTCGATTTCTCTAAATTCAGAAACATTAAGTACACATTTTCTTCTCTTACTGGAAAGATCACTTCATTGAGTTTTTAAATAGCCATAGCATGTTTGAAAGCAGTTGATATTTTGACATTTTTTGCTTTGGACTTCCCTGAAACAATTTTTTATAGTTACACTAAATTGTGTACGCTGGGGGAAACATCTCTGAATAAGTGAAAATACTACTATTTTTAGAAATCTTATGTAATATTATTTAAGTTTAATCCTCCAAAGTGAAAACTTTTCTCTTTCCCATGTGCTGTAGTAGTTCAGCTTGTATAGCTGTAATTAGTATCAAAAAATAGTTACAATAAACATCATTTAAAATAGCTAGAACTTTGCCTACAACAGATTCCAAATGTATTCCAAATTCAAGGGGAAATGTGGAGCTTATTCTTTCTAGTTAAATGTTTCCTTATTCTCTGGTGGCCACAGAATAAAGTCTGTGGGAAATGGAAAGAGTAGGAATGACTGGATTTGTAGATTGTTGTTTGGTCCTAGTCTTTGGAGCTGTTAAATTTGCTGTGGATTCTTCTTCACAATATGGGGGCACATGAATTGAATTGTAGAGACTATACTGCCTTTTCACATGGAGGGCCTCATTGACAAAAGTCTAAATCGCCACGTAAAGCTATGAATTTGCATCTATCCTCCACTTACCCATGTTCTCTTACTGTGCAAACTCTGCAAAGTGGCGAATACGTGACCAATGTTGGCAACCACAATTGTTGCAATCTTATGGAGCTCTTCGCATAATTTTGCATGCACAGGTACTTCTCATTTTGACTAAGTGGAGGAGTGATGCGAAGGTTCGAATGAGACTAAGGGGGTAATTAAGGAAACAGCAAAGTTCCCTTGCGACGCTTCTCATCAGTTCACCAAGTCGGGTACGCTCTTCCTGGTCTTCTGCAAGCGGAGATCAGCGAACACTTTAAAGGTACTTTGGCCCACCTTGCGACCACTAGAGTCGACCTCACTGAGCTGAAGTACCTTTAAAGCGTTCACTGATCTCCACTTGCAGGAGACTAGGGAGCGTGTACCCGACTCGGCGAACTGATGAGAAGCATTGCAAGGGAACTTCACTATTTCCTGAATTACCTCCTAAGGGAACTGCTCTAAATTCACCTGTTCGACTTTGCTACTTCAGACTGGTGAATTGGGGGGGGGGGTTGATGGCCGGGCTCCAGTGTTGTATAAGGCTTCTATTCATTCAAAAGTGAAAATAGTAACTGCGACTAAGTGACAACATGACTTAGGGACAAGGTAGCATAGAAATAGATATTCACAGAATACAGTTTGTGGGATATTGTAAGGCAGGGTCAGCCAAGGATACAGTGGTAAGGTGGTTGCAGCACTGATCCACAGTGGACTTGGCACAAGCTATTCCCAGGGCATGGAGTCTAAGAGGCCCCTCGGTCTTCATCTTTGACCCCCGTAAGGAGGTATGGGCTTTGCTGCCGGGAACTCCCAGGTCTCGGTCCCTAGGGTAGCTGTCCACTGGTGGAAAGGGTTTAACAGGACTAAAGGTCGAGCCTGGTGGCAAGAAGACTGGTCAAATCTGTAGCAAATGTCAAGGCAGGCAGAAGGCAAAGAGGGTGAAAGAAACAGGCAGAGGTCATACACAAAAAGATCAGAATTATGAACAGGATTGCACCCAAGAACTACTAACTAGGTTCTATAGTCTAGGAACTGATGCTGCGCATTAAACAACCGCAATGGAACTGTGTCAGAATTTCGCAATTGCAACTGAACCACAACAGGATTACGCGACCATGATGGAATAGCATCAGACTACTTGACCGCGACGGAAATGCATCAGGACTATGTGACTGCGATGGAACCGTGTCAAGATTACCACCGCAATACTGGAGGAGCCAGGGGAGTCACATTCCTGACAGTTATAATGAGACTGACGTCACTGCACTTCACTTCTTGAATTCGCCTCACTCCGCATGTATGTACAGTATGTATGCATGTATAATTTTATTTAGTAAGAGCCATAAATGTATGCAGCGCTGTACAATTTAGCAATAGAAATATAGTACACACATGGACACTAAACCCCTTAGCTCTTTCACAGATTTTGTTTATGGGGTGGATGTCCAAAGATAAAAAAATCTATCACCATGCAATTTTACATCAAGAGCTAAAGACACAATCCTACCGGTTATCTTATGTCATCTCTTATTTTCCCATAGTTATTTCAGTTAAAATATGCAGCACTAATATTAGAGGCCACATCATATCCCACTAACTATATATAAGTGAAAAATACTTATTTTGTGCCTAGGTTATGTTTAGTAGTAGACTGATTTAGTCGCAGTCGCCATTGTTACTTTTGAATGAATTATTGCCTTATGCAACACTGGCGCCCTGCCATCAACCCCCTCAATTCACCATTCTTTTGTGGCGAAGGCAAACAGGTGAATTTGGAGCAGTACGCACTGCAGAATCCGCCCCTTTGACAATTTCCGTCAGATGCTGAAAAGTCGAATTACCTGTGCACGCACACACAAATTGATACAAAGGGCTTCATAAGTCCGTGACTGGAGTAAGGGTCAGAATTGGTTGCGGATTCGTCACATTACAGAGATTGTTGAATAAACGGAGTTAGAGAAGTCACGAATGGACATGAATACCGACATTTACGCGACTGTTCGGACTTTGATGAATAACCCCGTTTTCCAATGTATAAGTTCTGTAAAAACATGCTTTCACAAAAGCCAAACCATCATTATTAAAGTAGCCCTACAATGCCAAATGAAATGGTCTCTCTATGTCAGCAAAATAAAAGCATGCAGTGTGATCTCAGTTAAATGCTTCTGCCTTTTTAGGAACACTAGGAAGCTCTCACTTCATATTATGAACTCTACTTCAGAAAAAATTGTATTGATCACTTCCAAAAAATTGGGCTTAATAATGCCTGCTGTTGATTTTGGCACGGGGTATCAAGGATATCACAATGCAGGGTGCATAAAGGCAACATGCTAAATATAATTTATGCTACTCTTTTAAAACAAGTATTCTCTCCAATGTTTCTGTTCTTTTATATTTTAATTTTTTTTTTCTCCATTTACAATATTTAGTTTAAAGCAAGTATATTTTCTTAGTTCCTTAGTTTTCTGTTTTTAACCATGTGTGATTTCATTAGAATTCTGGTTAAAGTCTTGGGTTATGCTGGGAAAAATCTGGGTGCAAGTCTGGTGAATGTCTTGGAGCAATTCTGGGAAAATGTGTTTTGGGTGAACTGAGAAATGTCTTTGTGAAATTCTAGGAAATGTCATAGGGCAATCAGGTTAATGAATTGGGGCAATTCTGGGAAATAACGATGCTATTCTGGGGAATGTTTTGGGGCACCTGGAGTTATATTGGGGATTGGGTATGTCTTTTCACAATAACTGGGTTATGTTTCTGGTCATTTGGCATTGTATTAAGGATGGATAAATATTTTACTGCATGTGAAAACTGTATTGTGGCAGTTGGCACTGTATTAGCAGAGACTGGGTATGTCTTAAATACTTTTAGTTTTTGTAACATTTGGAGCAAGTCTTGAGGCCCTTGGCATTGTATTGGGCTATTGTAGGCACATTTCATTTCATTTGTATGTGCCATAGAGCAGTTGGCTTTGTGTTAGGTTTGGGTATACCTTGGGCACTTTTCTCTTGATCTGACTCATGGGCACCTGGCATGGAAGTTAGCAATGTGATTTGGAAGTTGTTATAGTTTACAGGGTGTTCAAGAGAGCAGGAGCCCACATCTTTCATGTTCTGAGTGACCATGACATTTCTGTTGGCCAGCCCAGATACAATCGCATCATAATGTCGGTGTGTACAAAATACTGTATGTCAGACAAGATAAAAAGCAGCTACCAAAAACTGTGCTAACTACTATACTTATTAACAGTTCTGCCACAACGTGTTTTTGGTTGTTTGTCCATATTTATCAAGTGTCGAATGTTAAATTTTATACAAGGCATTTGGTCCAAAAAAGTAATGGTGGAATTGTGAATAAAGTTATTTGTTAGCCGCTTACTATTTAGTGGCATATGTTTTATATATTGTGAAATGCGTGTTAATGTGTGCTCTAAATGGTTCAGGATAGTCATTTCTAGGGAGCTTATTTTTTAAGGGGATAAATTACTTTTTCTAGTTCTTTTATCCCCAATTTGCATATTTATCAAGGTGTAGTGTATTATTAACACTGTTTTCACTGTGATAAATTGCCTTTATTACTGTTCACTTTGTGCCTTGTTGACTAAAGGCTGAATGGTTGCATATAACTCTGAATTCATATCTATTTACCACTTCCCCCATGTTCGCTTATTGAGCAAACAATGTAATATGGCATCTTTCGCCACCAATACATGCAACTACGATAGTCTTAATCTTACGGAGCACTTCGCCTGCCCATGCACAGGTACTTCTACTATTGACCAATTGGAGGAGTGTATTGAAGGAGTAAAATGCGACTAGGTGTACTGAATTCAGCTGTTTGACTTCATCACTTCAGACGGGCAAATTAGGGGGCTGATGGCAGGGCTCCGCATTTCAATTCTGTCCGACTGACTACGCCACACATCACTTGCAATGGTCGCTGCATTCAGCTTATTTGACAAGACTAGCTGCCACTTAGTCAATAATGGGAAGTGAATTTGCGACTGTTTTGGCGAGGTGGCACAATCTGTAGCGAGATGAATTCGACAGGTGAATTCAACTTGATGTCAATGAGGCCCTAAATGTTGCACTTTCACATTGGGTCCATGGTCTTGTTATTGTTTCCAGTTTCACCAGTGGCTGCTATAAATAAAGGTGCCACCGGCGAAGCCAGTCATTTTATCCAAAATAGTGTGCGCTGCCAGTTGTTTTTGCTGCAACCTTTATATTTTTTGCCATTCTCTTGCCATTTTAAGAGGAAAAAATATGGTGAAAATGATACTTTTTGACAAATGTACTAAAAATTAAATGATTTTTTTTTTTTTTTGTGAAAAATTGCAAAACAAAAACTGAACAATTCTGGGAAAATGTGATTAAATAAAACTGTGGCAAAACTTCACAATGGGAATAAAAATCTGAACTGGAAAAAAATGAACAAAAAAAAAATAAAAAGGAAGAAAAATATGAATAAGTAAAGAGGCAGTTGAAGATTTAAAATGACTGTGTTGAAACGCTTTTTAGCGCCTTCGTAAATATGGCCACATGTTTACAGTATACGAGTGTTGAATTGGTGCTGTTTGTAAGATTGGCTTAATTAGACACACACTGGCATCCAGCCCCTCCTCCTATAATTAACAGTTTCTCTTCTACTTATATTCCAGACTAGTTGAGCAATAACGATTGATATTATCAGCCCCTAAAACACTCCAAATAAAATATACTGATTTACAATGAATTTAGTAAGAAGAATTCAATCAGGCACAATTAAGGCAGTATTACCATTTGAATAGATTAGAAAAAAAAACAAAAAAAAACATGCAAACTAGATTGTGTAATTACATTTGTGATTTCAGCTGAGTGCCCACCGCTTACTTTAGTATAATACGATATAAATATAATTGTGCAGTTTGAGCTAGTTTTTTTTGTTGTTGTTTTAAGAACATGTACTGAGTAAAATCATGTGTATACACCCACTTAAAACAGCATGCGTTTACATTAGCCTGCAATACAATAAGATACATTACATACATTAAATAGTAAGAGGTATAGAAAAATGCAGGAGCTCCTCTCTTCCATTATCCCCAGCAGATCAGCTGCCAATTAAACCACATAAGAAAGTTTTATTTTAAATGTTTAAAAATACCAAATTAGCTAATAGGTTCATGCCTGGATCTAACTGTAAATGTATAATTTAGCTAGAAAGGCATCTCAAGTTGCTAATAAAACACTTATTCCCACCTGGCTACTGTAAGTGAGAAATGCCATAACTTCCTTTAGAAAAGAAGCTACTTGGTTGTGTAAGCAGGTCTGCGGGAAGGTTATAGATGGAGGATACGTGCCATTTGGACTCCTGTCAACAATGGCATAAGATCCTGGGAAAAGTAGAGACTGACGGGATTAAACTGTCAGTGATTTTCTTAAACTGGAGTTTGGGCCCAGGGTTTAGGAGTGGCTGAAGAGTTTTGGGTGGGAAGGCCACTCCTATACTCCATCTCTGGGTTTTCTAAATTAGAGCACCTGTGCAGAAAAAGGTTTAAAAGCACAAGTTTAGCTAGAAGAGAAGAGAGTCTCTCTCAGTGTGTGTTTAGCTGTGCTGAGGTGTGGTTACTGGAAAGACCTCTGAGACTCTGTGGAGTGAGATTTATGGGAAAGAAAGTTACGTTTTGGGAGAAACCTTTGAAAACTGATGTTATTTATTTTATGTTATTATTTTGCCAAGTCAGGCTGGATTTCTGTTCAAGCTTTGATTTTCTGTAAATAAAGACAAACTCTCAAGAGAGAACCTGTTTGAACTTCGTTATTGGAAAAGACTACCCCAGCCAAGTGAATGAAAGCCCTACAGTTGCTATAGAGTAACTAGGAACATTGAGGACCTTATTGATTAAATAATCGCGTAAAGCTCTGAATTCACATCTATTCACCACTTCCCCATGTACCCCATAATTGTATTGCTAATAGGTTATATTCCCCAATATACTAAGAGATTAATCCAAACTGTAGAACATAGCCTCTAATGATAGGACCTGTGAAAATGGCTAAGGTAAGTTTTTCCAGGTCAGGTAGAAGGTATTTAGAAGCCGGTCTGAGTAATCCCTAGGGGGGTCCCTAAGCCTAGCATGGAATATGTTGAAGTGTAATGAAACAGTATGGGAGCTCTCCATGTGTTAGGTATGTATTAAACAATGAACTGTCTGGTTAGGTTAGGATTAAAACCAACTAGTAATATGATGACATATTCAACTTACACATCTTAACTCCTACAGGAAAATTCATCAGAGACAGTTTTCTGATGTCTAGTACCCAATAGCAACCAATCATCTGATTATGTTCTCTGGTTTTGGGGAACTAGAGTAATTAAAGTCTACTCCTGATTGGTTGCAATGGGTAACTAGACCTTTATTTTGCCATTTTGATCTGGTGAAGTCAAACTGGCGAATGTAACAGTACACTTTGCCAAATACACTAATACAACAGACTCCGATGCTTGTTGAAAAACTGAATTACATGTGTCTGTGGTCACCGAAGAGCTCCGTAAGTCCCTGACTGTCGCAGTTGTATGCAAATTCACCACATCGCACAGTTGACTGAATTAGCCCCTATTCAGTTGTTCCTTTTTATATTACTGCGCAGAAAACTGAATCCACCACTTTCAGTAATGGTATCTGGGCTCTGAACGAAATGAAAGTTCTTTTTTCAGTTTCTTTACTCAAATCTACATACCTAAATCTTTCTGGCACTGGAGAGAGGTGAGTTGATACTGAGCCAGTATAAATAATACAAGACTGCCATCATTTAAAACAGACAGCCAGCAATTTGTATCAAACCAGCCCAGGGAATGCATGTTAATGTAAACACAATAAAGCTTCACATAGGAACGGATATGGCAACTGCCTGGAGACAGTACAGGTCCTCCACAATTGTTTCTTTTCAGCGGCAGAAAATTACATTCTGGATAAGAGAAATATCCTGAATTGTTAAAAATAGCACCGCTAGATCTTCTGCATTATTTGGAATCCACATTATTTATTTTGTGTTAAGTCTTATTAGGAATCAAGATCATTTTAACCACTAGAGCATTTTACTTATAATTGGAGCGGTAGGGTTGACTGAAGTAAATGCGAGACATTTAGACTCATCATAAGATAAATGAGCAGAGTAACTTTGTTTTTTTTTTTATTTCCTGGCCATTGAATCTTCTTGCAAAAAGCTGTCTTTGTATAAATATTATGATAGTGCCTTAGCACAATTTATATAAACTTTGCAATAACAATTGCAGCACTGGCAAAACAGAGGGCTGTTATAGAAACACGGCGATAGGATGAAAGGAGTTCAAACTTTTCGGTTGTTCAGAACGACAGAAAGGATACATTAGTGTACATTTTTTTCATTTTAACTGTTTGGTAACTAGGCAAAGTTTGGTTTTTTATGTACATCCTTTTCAGGCATGACTTGAAGGCTACATCATTTTATTTCTAGGTACCATGTGAAATCATTATTTATGATCTTTTGGTTTAGGGATGAACCCATTGTAAGATGGAGGTCAAATATTTAGGGGCTTATTCACTAATGTGCAAATTCGACTGTTGAATTCGCAAACAGCGGATTCCCATAGCAAATCCACTACAATTTCTCCATTAGAAAGTTGCAACAATTTTTTAATGTTAAGATTGCGACAATTTTCCCACAATAAAGTCGTGGCTGCGACAGTATTCTCATTATAAAGATGTGACTGCGACAGTAGCAGCCTATTGCGACTGTCTTTATCTGGCAAATTCGCACCTATACGTAACAATTCAGACTTTAGTGGATAACCCCCTTAGCCTTAATTAGAAGGAAGGAGTTTAAGCAAGTGGAGCAATAGATGGACAGGCGTGAGAATCTAGAGTTAAAGAGGGTACAATAACCAGATGTAGGATAAAGGACAAGTAAGACCTCTGTGGCAAACAGAAGTAAGACAAAGGGGATTACTCACTATGGTGCAAATCCGGCTGTAGAATTCTCAAACAGCGGATTCCCATAGAAAATCCGCAATAATTTCCCCATTGTAAAGTCGCGACAATTTTTTTAAAGTTAAGATTGCGACAATATTCTCATTATAAAGACACGACTGTGACAATAGTCGCCTATTATTACTATCTTGATCTGGCGAATTCGCACCTATACGCAACAATTCGGACTTTAGTGAATGACCCAAAAAAATCTGTGTCTGTAGATTGCCAATAGCTGGCTATTCATTGCAAACTTTCAGGACATTAAAGGACCAGAACAACAAAATAAAATGAAGTGTCTACTTTTGGCATAGTGTGGAAGTCATTCAACTATAGAAATTGTAAAAAAGTTAAATTCATGAATTTAATTTATATTTGTTTTAATATTTACTTATAGCAGCCATGTTGTTAAACAGACCTCACCCAGTGCCATTGTATTCTATGGTGCTCAGCTACAATCTAGAACAGTGGAGGTGAACCTTTTCAGCACAGAGTGCCAACGATGACATCACTCATCAGCACCTGCCACTGAATCCGACCTGAAAACGGTTAGGTCAGGTCCGCATTATACTGAAGGAGTGCTTGCTCACTGGATGGAACTAGGATAGTGGTTAGAGCAGCGGTGGCTCAGAAGGGTCTGAGTGCCATGCATGGCATAGGATTGCCACTGCTGATTTACAATCTTATCTAGAGAAATAAAAAATAAATAAAACACAAGCGAAGGAAAATTGAGCATAACTGGTGTGGTATAGATAGGTCAGCTGCTTAGGGAGAAGTGTCATTGTGTTTGTTACAGTAACAGATAATTTTTAGTGCAGCGTCAACATTGCTCCAGGATTACATCCACCAATTAATTAAACCTATTTTAACCTTTCTGCCCCCCCCCTCCAAATTACCCAAGAATACCAGGACACGAAAGATGGTCTTAGAAAGCTGCAGCTTTTATTATTAATCAAACCAATTTTAACAGACCAAATAACTTTAAAGTTATGTGTCTATTACAATATTAACACATCAGAATACTTGCCGCTTTTCAAAACATTTTCCAACGGCTGTCCCACGATGGGGAAGCCACTAACCACCAATCCTGGGACCCTGCCCTAGGAGTCACTATTATACATACATCGCCATCTCATCCAGATAACACCTTCAGGGATATCATTCTCAATTCTGCCAGGCCAGTGTTGCAACAAAAGAAACTGTTTTGATAAAGAATCGTCCACACAAACAATACAAGATATTTACATTTTCCTTCAAACAAACGCTTCTTTAATAAACATGAGAATTGATAAGAATTTTGTTTTTGCTTTAATATATATTTCAATCTTTTTATATTATTAATATATATATTAATACACAAAAAACATGAGAGTTAAATACATAAGCATCAAAAGTGGGAGGGATGCTGCTTACCCAGTTCCAGTGCAAAATGACCATGAGGACTCCCTGCTCCTCCACCTTCCTTTTTCCCTACACAACCTTCTTCCTGTAAACCCCCACCAACTCCTTCCCTGCAATTCCTAGCCCCTTACACTACAGAAGGGGACCTGCCTGCTCCAGGGGCAGCTTTTCTTACAGGAGTTTAACCTTCTAAATATTTAGGGAACAGTTTTGATTCGTGGCATTTGCAGGGGATCGTTAACCTGTGTGAAGGCTTTTTTTCCAGTGGAGTAAACATATTCAGAAGTATTGTCAAATTTACCTCTTAGCAGCTATCTTATCATTGCCTTTGAGAATTTAAATGCCCATGCCCTACAGGAGTTGGCAAACTTTGTAGAGGAGGTAGCCATTTTGTTGCCTCCTCCAACGGTGAAATTGAGCCACAAAGGGAGAGGAGCGCACTCTCCTGATCACATGGCCTGCCGATGGCCAGTCAGAAGAGGAATGGGCTGGGCTAGGGAGATGTGCTCCGAGCCACAACAAGGTGGCAGAAGAGCCGCATGTGGCTAGCGAGCCACACTTTGCCAACCACTGCCCTACAACGTTTTATTAGGATTAGTACTTTCTTTTAATATGGCTTTGAGAAATTTGCTACAATGTGACACTGCTGTTATTTGCCTGACAATGCTCAGAAACCATTACACACCAGTTCTCACCATTGAGCAACAATATGTAAAATATTAAAAATGCACAATTCACTTGGCTGCACAACGGGCAAATTAATATGCATTGTCATGAGCTCATTTGGCCATGTGAATTCACTGTGTTGAGAAATTAGCCCCCTAAGTCCATTCGCATACATCCTATTAGATTTTGCATACTATCTATTCAATCAGCTGCAGGTGCATTGAATATTCTAATCAGCAAAGTTGATAACGAACTGTGAAATGGAAGCGTTACAGTAATTCTTTATAAAAGATTGTGGGGGTTATGCACTTAAGGCCGAATTGTTGCGTATAGGCGAGAAATCGCCAGATAAAGACAGTCGCAATAGGCTGCAACTGTCGCACTTGCGTCTTTATAATGAGAATATTGTCGCAGTCGCAACTTTATTATGGTAAAATTTTCACAATCTTAACATTAAAAATTGTCGCGATTTTACAATGGGGAGATTGTCGTGGATTTGCTGTGAGAATCCGCTGTTAGTCGAATTCGCACTTTAGTGAATAACCTCTTTGTGTCTACTATGTCTGCTTTATTTATAAACTTTTTCAGTTACAACCATGGATAACTCAGCATAGTCTATGTAGAATCATTCAGATGAAATAGTGCTCCTTTAATATACTTACTGTATAAGGAAAATGTTATCTGTATACAATTGACAAAGGAAGGAACAAAGCTATGCCTAATTATGTTTCCATATATTTTGAAATATCAGAGTTATCTCCTATCCAAATCCATGGAAAAGATGTATTTGGTCTTGTACCTTATTTTGTGGCTATTGGATGTTAGTGGCAATGCAAACTGAGAATTCAACTGTCAAATTCTCAAACGGTGGATTCCCACTGTTAGTAAATCCGTGACCGTGTCAATTTTAAAGTTCCACAGTGACAATATTCCCATAATGAAGTCCCACCTGCGACAGTCGCTGTCTGTTACGACTGTCTTTAGATGGAAAATTCACACCTTTACGAAACAATTCGGACTTTTTTCAAGAACCCCCTGTATGTAGTTTAGTAGTGGATGAGCCCCCTTATATAAAAAGAACTCAACTCCCACTAAACTGCATTAGAGTGGTCTTGTGTCTCTATCTGGAAGAAGTTTGTCTTGTCATTTTGTAATTATAGGGGTTAATAGGCAGGGCCAAGTGTAGTGGGATAAAATAATGTACATTGCAAATGAGCTTACTGCTGCAATAAGTAAACTGTAATAAAAATAATGATTTTATTTCATCCTGTAACTGATTTGATTTCTTTTTGGCGCTGTTATTTTTCTCATTACCAAAAGCCTGTGTTCATTAGAACAGAGATTGTTAGAGAGTTAGATTAGTTTTCTTCAATCTATGCCATTTATGTACATGGTGAAGGACTGCTTCCCAGAAGTTTCATTTTATCTAGCGTTACAGTATTAGTTACTTTGTAAGGAGCTGGGATATATTCAGAAACAAGATTAGCGCATTACAGTTTGGCATGCAGGTTATATCTGTAGCTGGGTTATATAACGCAAACACCTATTAAAATATGGATATGTAACTTTTATACAACTGTGTTCCTGTGTGCAAAAGATTCCACAGGAAGGTATAACTGAATCTATATGGCACAGTACATATATTATGTAAAGCTATTGAAATTAAGCCTAGGCTACATCTCCTACAATCCTCTGCAGACACCCAGTGGGGAATGGAGGTGCTGCTATTATGCTCATGCTTAAGAGCCTCAAGGGGACTGCCTAATGTGGCTGTGGGAGGAGATTAATGATGTAAATTGTGACATCAAGGGGTGTGGCAACATGATTGGGAGCCAATCAATTTTAAAGCCGAAAAGGTGTGAGCTTTGGGTGGAAGTGGGTGGGGTTTGTGGTAGGGCTAGGCATAGCTATCCCAATCTACAGGTGGCCAGAGAACTTGAGGGTTTCCCCAAGACCCGACAAGTTTCTTATGTCTGTTCCTCATACTACACCCAGTAGTGACACCTGTCCTGTCTGTACACCACCTTGTTTCCTTGTAGTCTGCCCTGAAAAATAACAGCCTTCTGAATTCCATAAAAGGTTTTGTGGTCATGCCATGGAATTTTGTCCTGGCTTAAATTGCCTTCTAATGGGCTTTTTCTAAAGCTGCGGGCTCAGTGACTTAAGTCCTCTAACATTTACTTCCTTTCCTTATGTTGGTGTAAAAATACACAACTTCCCAAGTCTAATTGCTCCCCTGAAAGTTCAAGGAAATCTCTGTCTCAGTTTTCACCTTCTCCAGGGTCTCCTGTGTGTCAGCTTCTGATTGACAGTGCCTGACTGAGCAGCATTGCTCACAGCACTACTAAAACAGATCTGAGGATTGAACAACAGGAAAGCTTCTAGATGGAAAACCAGTATTACAAAGGAATTAAGATTAACTATTGATTACCAAATCAGGGATGCCAATAGAAGGGGCAAACTTGGCAATTGCCCAGGGCCCCCAGACTCCAAGGGAGCCCCCAGCAGCACTTTGCAAAGGGCTACTGCAGATTTACTCGGCTCTGCCTTCCTCCAGCACAGATGAAAAAAGTAAGATATCTAAATATTTCACTTTCTATATTAAATTTAGAATTTTTGGAGGCACATATTGAATAGATAGCAATTATAAATGCATTTGAGGCATTTTGAATTTTTGGTGTTACCTTTTTAAGTTATGAAGCCGTGTTTCACATGGAGTGGTTCCATCAGAATAACTAGTAGTTTCAGTATTGGATAACATATAAACATGTCCTTACTACAAAAAATATTAACAGGCACCAAAGAAATTCTAGATCCAAGCATCCAAAATATATTTCTGTTGAATAAAACTATGAAAATATCTTGTGTGTGTGTATGTATATGTAGTTTAATATATCAATAGTTTGGTTTGCCTTTCAAAAGAAGGGAAAAAGCCATGTTTATCATGTTTTGGAATTTTGGTTCATTTATACATGTATTCAACTCGTAGACATAACTATCAAAGGTCAGGCTACATTTAAAAATTCGTTCTCGTTTTTGAACTCTACAAAAGCAAGTTCTCATGGGTATTATCACAGCTGCTGAAATAACATTTGCAAACAGGATTTTATTGACCATTATGAGAAAAATATGTGCAATATGTCATTCACAAAAGTCTAAAAACACCTTTTGACTATATGTTATACAATAACAGATTTTTTTGAGGAAAATATTTGAGCAAAGAGAAAACATCCATTCTCATATATGAAACAACAACAATAAAGAATGGAGTAAACTAGTAAAATGAAGGACTATGGGACTCATTTTCTAACATGCCACAAGTGCACCAATGCTTACTTTTTCTTTTGTGTTATTGGCCAAATACTTGCAGGAAATTGGTGTTGCATCTATGGATAGAAATCAAAGCATTAGTTACAATGAACAGTTGATGATGGGGGGTATTATTTAGCCTGCCCATAAGATGCCTTTTAGTTTATGCCTAAAATGACCACACATCTTTTAAAGGTATGTGTAAAATGAATTCTAATAGTTGTCTCCTCCACAGTGGCAGGTAGGGTATTGGACTATGCTTATGTCCTTATATAAATAATTTATCAAATGGCAGCGCCCCATCTCAGAATTTTCAATAGGTAAACAGCCGTTGTCTTCAAAATACACAGTTTTAAGCCTTAATAATTCTTTTTATGGTTATTCATCAACAGGGGCAATTGTTTAAGAGATGTTCAGGAACCAATCAGAATTTGTCTTTCACTAGATCAGTGAATGTGAACAGCTGACTGGCTTCTTTGAGTTACTCAACCTCTAGAATGATTGCCTCTGTTGATGAATTCCTAATTTTTAAGCTGAAAAAAATGTTCTTATCAAAAAAGTATCAAAAAAGTCACAGTTCAGTTCAAACCTGGGGGGGGGGGGGGGGG
>WMED01001235.1:0-28588 GCA_019650415.1 Pipa parva
GGAGTCAGACAGGACTCCCTCCTTGTGTCATGAGCAGCGCTTGTAGCTGCTGTGCTGCTCTTGAACTGCCGGCTCTGACTGCCGGCTAGCTAGGGAGAAGTGCATCTTCCAGCGCTAGCCGGCAGTCAGAGCTTGTAGCTACTGTGCTGCTCGTGACACCTTGTAAGTGCTGACTTTGACACGGCACACCTGACTACATACTGTACATTCACATAGTACCCTTTTCATGTATTTATCTCTGTATTCCCTTATTAATCGGTCTGTCTTTGTATGCTTGCCTCTCCTAGTAGTCTTGCTAGGACAGAAACCTAATAGAACTAATTTTAGTGCATCTACATCAGAGGGATGTTCTGCTGGGTGGTTTTCCAGCTGTTTTCGATTGGCTAATGCCAACATCATTGAGAACTGGTGAAATAATTCAGGTTGGGCATGATTTACATTTAGCACAGAACATGAACACTTTCCTCATACCATTAATTTCCAGCTGTACTACATGGTGTGAAGAAAAATAACAAGTTTATACTGAAAGCAGTTTATCATTTGCCAGTGGTATGGAGGAGCGCGCAAATGTGCAACACTGACAATGATATAGCTGACGGCAAAGGGTTAATACATTAAACGGCATTAATCGAAAACAGCGGGGCTCCACGTCATAAATTATTAACCAATGTATTTTATGTTATCATTCATATTTAATAGGCAAGGCCATTTTCACCTCATTCTCAATTTTTTTGCTTGATTTATTTTGTTTATTTATGCAATCATATCGGGTTGCTGGATCCACAATTTAGAAAGCTACCACCTGCCACTGATTTTCAAGCATTAATCATTTTAATGGTAAAAGCTTTACTGAGCTTAATAAGATTGCTGTTTTCCAGTTAGCGAAGCCAGACACAACATGCACCTGACTTACATATGTAGAACTGTGTGCATGGAAAATGTACTACTACATATTAATGCATGTAGAGAATTTACAGGGTAATACGCCAGGTGATAGCGAGACCATCAGATTGTGGTTGTTTTTTTTAAATTTCTGCTGGTACCAAATTAACAGAATCTGAAATTATAAATTAAGTTTAGTTATTCACTAAAGTCTGAATTGTTGCGTATAGGTGCGGATTCGCCAGATAAAGTTGCAATAGGCAGTTACTGGAGCAGTCGCATCTTTATAATGAAAATGTTGTCGCAGTCGTGACTTTACTATGGGAAAATTGTCGAGACTTTACAATGGGGAAATTGCAGCAGATTTGCTGTGGGAATCCGCTGTTTGCGAATTCATATGTCGAATTTGCACCTTAGTGAATAACCCCCTTAATCTAAAGAGTTTTCATTATAGAAAGGCCACTTTGTTTTCTATACAATTAAGAACACATAATACATTCATGGTTCCATACTTACATTTCAGTGTTTGTCATATTTATCAGCAGATTATGGAGAGGATATATATTTCTTGAACAAGTAATATTTTTGTTATTGGATCAGTTTGTGGAAAACATGAAGCCCAACAGATACAACAGTCCACCAACTTACCAACAGTTAGAGTACCTAGTTGTCCATCAATCACACAGTAGCTCACCACATTACCCTCCAGATACACTGCAAGACATCCATCCTACACACAAGTCAACCTACTAGGGACACCAGGAGTAAGACAAAGCATCTGCCAGTTGCTTAAGGATGGATCACACTGACACTAAGGAAAATTCAGCATCAAGAGTAAACAGACCCACTCTGTGTTCACTGAAATGTAAAAGAGATGCCTAACTGTCCCTAAGCAATTGTAAGCAAATTGTTAAACTTGAAGAGTAGATTCACAACACCTGTGGAGAGAGCCCTGAGTCTGTGACCTCCATTCTGTATTCACAGAACACATTACCACCATGTGTTATGTTGCTATGATAAACTGTTGCCATGGTATAAGATATATAATAATCTGAAAGTTAATCATCCACTTCATCCTTGGTTTGTAATGTTTGAGCCTATCTACACTCTGTTCTAAACTGTGTTTCAAAAAAATTGCTCAATCAGCTCATTAATCGTTACAACTGCTTTAATACATTTTCTTAAAATAATGCACTGGTTTTAATACTAGCAATGTAACTATGTGGTTTATCTGTAAAAAGTGATTTGTTAATATTATATATATATATATATATATATATATATATATATATACTGTATAAAACCTTAGCCAGTAATGACAGTGAAGTATAGTATAATATACTACTATTAGATGACCTTATTAATGCCCTGTCATAGCAAAACCAGCAGATGAAAGAACTTTAAACCTATGAGGATTCAAGGAATCTAAAATCACTTTAGCGTAACACTGTAAGCAGAGCACTGGAACTGGCCCAGAATCTACTGGAACCTTTCTAGGATTTCTTAGGTCAGTTAAGACAGAAGTGTCAGACGTTTGCATTTCTCACTCTAGCCGCGCTTGTTTGTTTATTCTGAAATAAACTAACTGTAGATTAGTTGAAATGATAGTGAAGCCCAAGAGCAGTTTTTGAAGCTTTAAGGCTCCAGAATGTCTTCTGTCTAGCATTGTTCTCAGCAGGTAGTCTCTAAAGAGCCGAACATGCCAATCCATGAGCATCTGGCACATGAGTCATGTCTTGGCATTAATGCCTAAATGCATCAGTCTTACGTTCACGCATCTAACCCCCAGCAGGATACTGCTTACTTGTAAGTTTATCTGCTTTTTCAAAACAAAGGAATGGCTAATGAATGCAGTATATTTTTAAATTGTAAGAGGAAATTTCCCTGCACAATTTTCAATGAAAAATTTGATAGTGACAGTTCGGGTTTAATGTTGCTAAATAAACAAATTGCCCCCTTTCTATTCCCATACAAACAAATGTAAGACACACTTCTACCTTCAGTTTGGTAATTGACAGCAATGACAACACCTCTAATAGTTACAAACACACAACTGTGTTATTACTCATACAGATTTAATGATGTCAAGGCAAGTAATAAGACAAGTAAACTCGCCTATTAATTGAATTTTGCTAGGAGGAATGTGACCTGACCACAAGAAGTTATGCCTTCATAAAGTTTTATGTTTTATTTCAGGTCATTGGGATAAAAATATTAAACGACCTATATTTTGGGATTTTAGATCAGCAACATTTTATGTTTAGTTAACAGAAGAGTACGTAGACTTTTATGTTGGTTGATTAATGCACTGATGCCAAGAGAAAACTAAGGGTGAAATTTATTGAAGTCGGAAAGACCGCTCTGGGTTTTTCCGACTTCACGGAGAGAAGTCTCGTTTTATTCTCTCCAGGTTTCGCTTTAGATCCCGATTTTGACCGTTTTAGACCGCTCTGGGTTTTTCCGACTTCACGGAGAGAAGTCTCGTTTTATTCTCTCCAGGTTTCGCTTTAGATCCCGATTTTTCGATATTTTCCATGTAAAGGCAGCCGTGCTACTAATATAAAGCGTGACTACCTTTCTTTCCATGTAAAAGAAATTCAAAAATTCGAGATTGAAAAACTCGGTCTGGAATGAAATCTCGAGAGAACAAAACAAGATTTCTCTCGGTAAAGTCGGAAAGACCAGCCTTTCCGACTTTAATAAATTTCGCCCATTGAGTGTTAGATTTTCAATTATCTACAACACAAACAAAATATAGAGGATATTTATAAATAACACTTCAAGGTTTGCAAATTGCTTTGGCGCTTATCAATGATTTTCAATTTTATTTTTCATCTCACTGGATTTCTCAATTCCTCTAATTTATATAGGACCAAATAAATTTTCAAATACAGTATTAATTTCAATAAATACCAATGAGTTGAAACCAGCACATTTTGCAGTGTTTTGAGATTCCCTCTCCACAGCAGATTGATATTGACAACCTTTTTTGATGGGAAAATAATCTGACCGTGGCTAAATCACAGGACCATCTCCCCAGGGATTAATGGGTTTTTGCAGGTAAACACTTTTCAACTTCTCTAAATGCCTCCTATAGAGTTTGACACTGGTTTACTTTCACTGAAAGCCTTGTATTACTAGAGCTAAAACAAAGGCATGATTACATGTCATATTCACTTCAAATTAGGTACAACGATTTTGGGATCAGTAGTACTTTGTCTCTTGTTTAAACAGCCCTGTTTCCACAGCCCTTCAGTGTACAGGCTCTTCCTTTATAATGTCAATAAGCCCAACCTCCAAGTGACATCACTCACTATTCAGAGAGCATGTTCTTGTGTGGAATCCATTTCCCTTATCCTTATCTAAAAGCCTGTCCCTATCCCTGAGCATGCTCAGATAAGAGCTGTTGCACCGCCTGTGCGGGTGAGCTGTGGAGAGAGAAGTCAGGGAGAGGAGGCTACAAGCTTACACTTTCCATACATGGAACTCGTTCACAGACACAATGCAGTTACAGGGGGATATTGAGCCCTGCTGAAATAAGAGGTCAGGAGTTTCTTAACTGCTACATTGCTTGACAATAGGTAAATGGGGCTTTCTTTATAGACAGGGTTTATATACACTTTAAATTAAATGTTCCATCATCTGGCCAAGGCTAAAATGTGTTTACATTGTGGACATCCTCTCTACATAAAAACATATCCAATATTTTCTGAACATTAACATAATAAGAAAATAAAACCTTAACACTGAATTAAAAATGAGCATTTTCCCCACAATGCTTCATTAGGCTTTGATAGATTGATAGATATAAATGAAGGATTAATAGCATTAGTATAATGTACTGTATACAGTGCTGCCTGTTTTTCCTTCAATGCAAGATTTATGGATATCTTCATCTCCTAACCTTTTTCAAATTGAAAAGCTTAACTCTCCAGCAGCTAAGCCATTTAAACTGTATCTAGTGAGTGACCTTTTCTAAAACACAGGTATTAAATGTACATTAATCCTCACTCCACCTACAATTTCGATTTTAAGATACTGTAATTGGAGGCCATTCATGAGACTTCACACAATACATTAATCCTGGATTTATCTGTAATATTTCTACTCAAATTAGAGTAATTTCCAAAGTCTAATGGGGCACTTCACTGGATCCAGTTTACAATTAGAAGCATTTACACAGGGATCATGTCAGCCACAGGCCTGCATACAACATCACATCTTTCTTGTAAGAACTGGGCAGATTTATCACATAAATAAATAATAAATAAAGCTTTATGACTTCATTAGTGCTTTTTGATTTTAGAAGCAGTTATTAAAACGCAGGGATTGAAAAAGAATTGTATTTTTTTATTTTGGCAACGAGTTCCTTTAAGTGTACCTGTCACCTCAAATCACTAATACTAATGTAGGTTGAACTAATGAAATAAAATGTTTTTGTAAATATATATGTATTAAAAAAATCTACACAGTAGATATACAGCGTTTCTCTCAGTGATCTTCCCTGTCAGCCTGAATTTTCTTTCCCGAGTGTCGGGTGGGCGGGGCTAAATAATAATTGACATTACGGGGGTAGTTCAGCATAGTGCGAACTTACCTCCCGATCCTTCGCATCAGCTTGCCGAGACTGTTACGTGCTCGCTGATGTCCTACACGCGGATATCAGCGAACGCTTTAAGGGTATTGCAGTCTTGTGAGGCGACTTGAGTGGTCTCGCCGAGACATCAACGAGCGCATAACAGTCTGTGAGAGCCGAGGCGAAGCATCGCAACGTGAATTCGCACCTTGCTGAATTACCCCCATAATGTGAATTATTTAGCCTTGCCCACCCGACACTCAGGTAAGAAAAGGCAGGGTGACAGGGAATTTGACAGAGAGAAACACTGTATAAAGGTACATTTTTTTAAAATACATATATATTTACAAAAACGTTTATTTCATTAGTACAACCTAAATTAGTATTAGCGTTGAGGTGACAGGTGCACTTCAAATGTTCTAGTTCTAAATCAGTATGAATATATAGGTGGAATTGACATGATACAGGTATAGTTATAGTAGCATTCTTAGACAGTCTGTAATTGGTCTGTGTTTTTATTTTTTGAATTTAATTGTTTGCATTTGCTCTGTTTTTCAGGGTTTGTTTTGACTCTCCAGAAAAACAAATGAACATGAGGCGCTCTCGTTTTACAATTCCTTTTTATGTTTAGACCCTGTTGTATCCCTTTTCCAGTATGTTTATAACTCAGCATCTGGTTGCTTGTTTAATGGACCCTAGCAACCGGAAGGCCCTTTTTTAATTTGAATTAAAACAAAACAAATGAACAACATTTGAATGAAATTATTCAAACCTTTGTATTTCATTGGCAACACATATTTATATTTAACATAGATCCAACTATTTTTTTTCCTTTTTGTGCACCTGGAGCATTGTTTGTTTCTCTACATCCTCCTCTGGGGATCTGCAAAGCCAAACCAAAACACACATCATTGCACTTTATTTACTGACATTTTCTTTAAGGGAATATTTACCTGGTGCACACAGACATTGCATTTGTCACAGAAAACCATTTCATTCCCATCTTCCCCTTCTGGTGACTGGCAAACATCACAAACCACATCCTCATCATATTCAATACCCAATCCTTCTTCCGTCTCAATGGCATTGTTCATATTCTCAGAACAGACCATCTCCATTTCTTCCACCACCCTCTCAAATGTAAGCTCATCTAGCTGTGGAAGGCCTGTTATGGAATGAAGAAGAAACAATGTACCTGTGTAATCAGATTATTGCTATATGCTAGCAAATGCAATAATATTTAGCAACAACATAGTAAGTAAATCTGCTTGAACATTAGAGTTAGTCACTGACATGAGTTAACAGTCTTCCTTATCAGCCCGCCTTTTCTTTCCCGAGTGTCGGGTGGGGCTAAATAATGATTGACATTACAGCTCCTCCAATTAGATCCCTTAAATCACAATCTACCAGGGATCTGATTGGTGAAGCTATACAATCATCATTTAGCCTTGGCCACCCGACCTGCAAAAGAAAAGTCAGGCTGACAGGGAAGATGACAGAGAGAAATGCTGTATAAAGGGACATTTTTAAAAATACATTTATATTTACAAAAACTTTTATTTCATTAGTACAACCTAAATTAGTATTAGTGCTTAGAGGTGACAGGTGCATTTTAATGCAGGAAGGAGAGATCAGATATAACCCTAAAAAGGCACTGCAAGAAATATGATGTTTAATATACGTTTGTTTCCAAATTCCTGATTTTGCTGATTCTATCATTAGATGGACTGGATCTTTCAAAAACAGACCAAAGCCTTTCAAACTTGAACAATAATTGTTTATTTACACTGATTCCAATAAGAATCATTTTGCAGAAATCTGCAGAACTGGAGCTTTATAATGATGAGAATCAGTAATGTCAACTTATTTATCCAATGAATTTTGATCTATTGAGTGAAATTTAACACACACATGATCCAATAGATACTAATTGGGCAATATTTGCATCTATAAATAAAATAATAGTAATTACAACATGCTTAGATTTGGACTGAATTAAAACATTATTTGATTCTTGGCTATGGTTATGAAACAGATTTTAATGTAAAGTAAAGCAATATATTCTTGGCAAATGTTAAAATAGTGGCGAAAAATATAACAGCCTTTGTATCGTAGCACAAAAATGGTTTATGTGTATTAATCCAGTTGAATAGTAAGAAAGACAAGTACTGTAGTATTATATGATAGTTTATTTGGTATCTAAATAAAGTATCATATATACTACAGTACTCATCTTTTTTAGCCTTTCCACCAAAAATTAAGCTGAAATGCTTCGGGCTGAAATGAATATAAAGTTGCTTTTCAATTAATTTAAAAGAGAAGATAAGGATGTCACACAAGAACTCTGATTTAATACAAATCAATTCATTTCAATGTATGAAAAACAATGGCTTGAGGAATAAGGGGTCCGTTTATTTGATACAATTTAAATGTCCGTAGAACACTTTGAATATATCCATTTTTTTGCCTTAGTCCATATTTTACTTCTTTGTTACTGTCTATCTCCCTTAATCATTTACAACTATGAACATTTTCAAATATTTGTACTTTTATGGAGATGCTGGAATCAACACTTGTTTGTATTATAAGCAGACTTTTTTTTTTTGAGTCCAAAAAAAAAGATCATACGCTTCACTACTTAAATCAGACCCAAGGGAGTACACTGTATGACCATTAGTCAGCAGCAAATCAGCAAAGTGTATCTGAATTGTAAGTCTAAAGGCAATTTGGGATACTGTGAACTTTTACCCTCATACTCGAAAGCCAGAGCTTTTTAAGCATTCACATAAATAGGTGTATAACCAGTGTTATAAAAAAACTGTAAAATCCCAGTTTTAATTATGCATGGCATACATTGTGTGTGCATAAATATTAATGTATTGCACCTTGTCTCAGTTAACAACTGCTAACAAGTGATTCAAGTATCAGTTTTATAAAGCCAAAGGCTTTCTAAATTTTACACAACTGAGGTGTCTGATTGATGGAGTTATTATTTTATGTGTATATATCAAAATATAACTATATAAATCTAGATCTTAAAACTCCAAAGCAGCAAGTACCATTTACATATTAACTGTGATTTTTATATGACAATGGGCGAAATTTGAAAAACTTGTAAAGGCCTGATTTTGCTTTTCCGAGTTTAGTCCCAAGAGATCTCAGAAGTTTCTCACGGTAAATATCGCGAGATTTTTTTTCAACCGATATTTACTGACAGAAACTTTTGATCGAGTTTTTTCAATCTCAATTTTTCAATAAAAAGGTAGCCATACCGCTAATGTAAAGTATGGCTACCTTTCCACTGAAAAATTTGATTGAAAACTCAAAAAAGTTTCGGTCGGTAAATATCGATCGAAAAAAACTCGCAATATTTATGGCAAGAAACTTCCGAGACCTTGCGGGAATGAACAAAATTGGCTTTTCCAAGTTTATTAAATAAAGAGTGTTAGTTTTACATAGACTTTCAGTGTAGCTTGTCAGCAAGCTATAGAAGGTGAGCCAAGTTATTTTATATTTTTCCAGATAAATCTAGCTTTAGCAAACTGTGTCCTGCTCAAACTTATATAAAACACTTCCAAATTTTCATGAGTATCAGGATTTTGTAATTTTAACAAAACTGCTTTACTGACTTGATAGCACAAAAATGGTTCAAGTTGTATTAATTAGTATATTTATTTATTTTCAGTATCATATGATCATGTAATACTTCAGTACTCATCTTTATAATTTCTAAAATTGTTTTAACTCTAGGTTTTTAAGAAAAGAATGCTAAACTGGTAATTATAGATTTCAACAGCTCCTCCCAAAACATTCTATGTCAGCACAATGTTGTATCAAATAAATGGAAATTCTTTGGTTCAAACATTCCCTAATTCATGCACCAAGACAACTGATTTATTACAAACTCTTCATTTGACACTAGGTTGTCTTTGATAGAGGTCAAAGTCTTCTGAATGTGTTTTAAGACACATTTTCATTAATCACTGTTATGTTATCGGTCCCATCATTCTTTGATGATGATGCAGCAACTACAAGATAGATTTTCCCACCTCTTAATGAAATAAAAATAACATTTTGAATGAATTTAATTGGCTTTAGAAAAACAAGATATATGTAGACAAGGAGATTTACAGTTAGGCCCATATACTGTATATTTGGACAGAGACAACATTTTTCTAATTCTGATTCTGTGCATTACCACAATAAATTTTGAACAAAACAATTCAGATGCAGTTGAAGTTCAGACTTTCAGCTTTAATTCAGTGGATTGAACAAAATGGTTGCATAAAAATGTGAGGAACTAAAGCATTTTTTTTAAACACAATCCTTTCATTTCAGGGGCTCAAACATAATTGAACAAATTAAATAATTGTAAATAAAATGTTAATTTCTAATACTTGGTTGAAAATCCTTTGATGGCAATGACTGCCTGAAGTCTTGAACTCATGGACATTACCAGACACTGTTTCCTCCATTTTAACCCTCTGCCAGGCCTTTACTACAGCGGATTTCAGTTGTTGTTTGTTTGCAGGCCTTTCTGTCTGAAGATTAGTCTTTAACAAGTGAAATGCACGCTCAGTTGGGTTGTGATCAGGTGACTGACTTGTCCATTCAAGAATACAACATTCCATTTCTTTGCTTTAACAAATTCCAAGGTTGCTTTGGCTTTATGTTTTGGGTCACTGTCCATCTCTATTATGAAACACTGGCCAATCAGTTTGGCTGGATTTCAGCACACAGTATATCTCCAAATACCTCAGAATTAATCCACCTGCTTCTGTCCTGTGTCACATCATTAATAAACAATAGTGACCCAGTGCCACTGGCAGCCATGTTCAAGCCATCACACTGCCCCCGCTGTGTTTTACAGAAGATGTGTTAAGCTTTGGGTCATGAGCTGTACCAAGCCTTTTTCGTATTTTTTTTTCTATTTTTTCTTTCCATCATTCTGGTAGAGGTTGATCTTGGTTTCATCTGTCCAAATAATGTTCTTCGAGAACTGTGCTGGCTTTTTTTAGATGTTTTTTAGTAAAGTCCAATCTAGCCTTTTTATTTTTGAGGCTTATGAGTGGCTTGCACAGTGCAGTGAACCCTCTGTATTTACTTTCCTGCAGTCTTCTCGTTTATGGTAGATTTGGATATTGATATGCCTCCATCCTGGAAAGTGTTATTCACTTGGTTGGCTGTTGTGAAGGGGTTTCTCTTCACCGTGGAAATTATTCTGCGATCATCCACCACTGTTGTTGTCTGTGCTTTCTTTCTTTCTTTCTCAGGATGTACCAAACTGTAGATTTTGCCAATCCTAATATGGTAGTAATTTCTCGGATGGGCTTTTTCTGTTTTCGCAGTTTAAGGATGGCTTGTTTCACCTGCACGGAGGGCTCTTTTGATCGCATGTTTTCTTCATAGCAAAATCTTTTAATGGCACCACACCTCAAATCAACCCCTGGCCTTTTATCTGTTTAATTCAGAATAACATAATGAAGGAATTGCCCACACCTGCCCATGAAATAGCCTTTGAGTCAATTGTCCAATTACTTTTGCTCCCTTTAAAAACAGGGTGGAACATGTTAAGGAGCTGAAACTCCTAAACCCTTTATCCAATTTTAATGTGAATACCCTCACACAAAAGCTGAAAGCCTGGACTTTATGTCCATTAAATAACTATAACTTGAATATGTTTCAGTAAACAAGTTAAAAAAACAACAACATTTGTGTCAGTGTCCAAATATATATGGACCTAACTGTATTTTGGAAGTTCAGAACAAACCAAGGTTCTGTCTTTAAGTGCTAGATGGTTAATTTTCACAAAAGCAGAAGGGACTCTGGATTATTGATAACTCTACTGTTTATTTTATATAGAAATATCTTGCTACTTTTACTACTTACTTTAACTACTGAACTCCTGCAATTGAGTTACATTTTTATATTTGTGTTTATCTTTTGTTGATGCAACATTTATTCCAATAAACCTCAAATAACTATGGAACTGCTGGGTTAAACCTGACCTTACAAGTAAGGGAATCATTACAAAAAGTAAAACGGGTGGGTAAAGATACAGCCTAATGCAATAAAAGTGGAATGAACATCAATGAATGATTGTGGTAAGGTCAATTTTGATGATCAAGTTGTAAATCTGGGATATATTCTGAATTCAGTGTGTACACTTGAGATTGTAAGCTCTATGGGGCAGAGACCTCCAACCTACTGTGTCAACCGCAACCTAGCACTTAAAGTGATGTATCCTTGTGATATTTTACTTGTTTTGTTTAATGCACTTTTCCCATTTATTGCACTTGTATTGCTGAATTGTACAGCGCTGCGTATATTTGTGGTGCTTTATAAATAAAATGATCCATACGTACATAGTCCCATTCAACCTTGCTCAAGTTGGCATGTAGAGTTTGAATATTTCCTTTTATGTTATTCCAGTGATGATATAAATTTGACCCCATTGTATATAATCTACTTTATTTAAATATTTGGCTAGGAGCCCGGTATTTTCTAATCTACTTTAAACAGAAAAAAGGATCTGTATGGCCTGTTTGATTGTTTTCATGAATCAAATGTGGGTTTCAAAGTAATGATGGCACCCACAGAGCAATTAATACCTTGTCTTGCCTCTACAAAAGACCCAGATACACTTTTTACTTGGAAATCATATTGCTCTAGAGCTCTTAATAAGAGTGTTTTTTCAACTGTAATTTTAGCCTATAACAGCTGTAACTAATGGGATAGAACTGGGAAACACGCAACCGTTGTCTTAGTGAGAAATGACAAAATGACAAATAATTGTCATAATCACAGATGTCACATAAAATGGTGCTGTAAACAAAAGTTTTTGGCTAATTATATAAGCCTGTCATTTTCTATCCTCATGGCTAAAAAATCTTTATAAAAAACAAAAACAAATAAAAACAACTAGTTTTTGGTATAATTCTAATACTTTTCATCATTGTAAACCTTTGTTCTTCTACCAGAATAAGAAATCGATGCATGTTCATCATTAGATTGTCAATTCAAACATAGTAAATATCATATTTGCTTTTAAAGATTCATTCTGTGTCTGAAAACCATAAGACAGATGTTAAATAATTAGGGAAGATAATGAAAAAAACAAACAAATGGGACAGTGCCACAGCCTCCAGTATTGGCATTATTATGGTATAAAATAAGTTACTCTAGTGCAGCAGTCGGCAATCTGCAGCTCGGGAGCTGCATGTGGCTCTTTGCTCGCGTTGTGTGGCTCTCATACGGTGGGCTGCCCACCCGCCCATGATCTCCGACGTCTCTTGTGATGGGACGTCAGGAGGTCATGTGATTAGGAACGTAGGCGCTCCTCCCCCTTTGCGGCTCCGGAAGACTTTTTCAACGGAGGAGGAGGGAGTGAAATGGCTCCCTCCTCTACAAAGATTGCCAACCACTGCTCTAGTGGAAGCAAACAAACAAGGTATTTTATCTTTAGGAGTTTATAAATATACTGAAAATTCATATATGAAGCCACTAGTTTGCCATTAATATATGCCAAGATTAATAGGTTAATTCAAGGTCATTTCATCATATACATACAACAATTATTCAAACTTATTTTGGTCCATTTAAAAATCTAAGAATACATCTCAGAAGTTACCAAAGACATCTGCTTGGAATGTCTAGACAATTGGTGAACCAGCTGTGACCAGCAGAGTACTTATGACATGTTACCGGTGACCTTTCACTGAGAGTGTGTAGATTGGAGGGGAGGTAAGTGGATTCAGCATCTAAGCTAATCCTATAGAATAGAATATGGGTTAAGGGGATTAGGATAAAGTGTACTAAACTTGAAAAGGCTGATTTTGCCTTTTCAATTTTTTTTCCCTGTAAATATCACTGTTCGATTGGTAAATATCGATCGATATTTTTTACAGATCTAAACTTTTTGATCAAATTTTTCAACAAAAAAGTAGCCATACTGTACATTAGTACTTTGGCTTGTCTTTTCCATCGAAAAATCCAAGTGAAAAGTTTTGATAGGTAAAAATCAATCGAAAAATATCAATTGATTTATCGAACAGCGATATTTACAGGGAAAAAACTTGAAAAGGCAAAATTGGACTTTTCGAGTTTTGTAAATTTTGTTAGCGTGTTTCTTTTTCTAATGCACTAAGATTATAAAATACTAACTTGCTGGCACATCTGGGAAAGGATAATCTTGCTCCCAACACAACTCATACTCATTTCTGCTAAGCCACTGGGCATCTAAATACAATTTTAAGTGAGGAAACCTGAGGAAAGATGAACCATGAAAAGGCGTGGGTATTTTAGGAACTTAGATGAACGGGAAGATGTAATAACTCCTACTTGGATGCCCCAATATATTATATTAAAGGAATCAGTTTGAAGAAACTACAATTTAAATTTTCTGCTGGTTTAGAAAGGTGTAGGGAATCACTCAGGTGCAAGTTTTTTTTGTATTCAAATGTTTATTAAAGGGGAAAATTAACTTAAAACAAAGCCTTTCTTTGGTAAAACAAGAGTCACTTCAAAAATAGGAATTTCCACAGGAAAATGTTCTTGGTCAAAAACAAAGTGGGTAACTGTACCCCATACAGGTTTGGCTAACAAAACAGAATACCTTCCCTTCTCCTGGATTGTCTCCTTGTAGTTTCACAGTGCTGAAAGGCCAAGTTGTTTAGCAGAGTCTTTAACCATTAGTCCCTGTTTCTCTCACAAGGATCTTCAGAGTCTGCTACAGAAATCACTTCCTGACTTCCAACTCCTCCCCCAACTGGCTCTCCCAGCTGCCTTTTAATCAGGCTCTAGTCTGCAGCTGGGGTGACTTACAAACTCTGGACTGAACTCCAGAAGTATGTCTGCATAATTGGGGCAAAATACCTCCCCTCAAATACAACACCCTCACAAAGGTTACAGAAAAAGAACACTTATCAATCACTTCACTGGATTTGTGTAAAGAAGGGTTCTATTTACAGAGCCATTACCTTATACATCTAATATAAATGTGATACATCTAGGATTTCAGTTCTGGGGATGCTACAAACAATTTCAACTGCAATTTGCATGCTTAGAACACAAATGGCCTAATCTGTGTGTGTCTAAACACATATAAAAATATCATGTCCTAATCTGTGTGTCAGCTTTTTTGTCCTTTTCAACTGCCATTGTCTGAACACACATAAAGCTAACTGCACTACATGTAAAAAATAAAAAGCAGCTGTTACAGTTATCATTCCATAGTATGTACGTATGTAGTACAGAGTTTTGTGTAAACTACACAAAAACACACACACAAACAGCTAGGCAAATATCTAGTAAATGTATTTAGAGCCCACAAACAGCCAAAGAACGAATGAATATGGCACAGCAGAAAACAGATTAGATGTTAGGTAGAAGGTGGTAAAGATTCCTACCCAGCTCTTTGAATTCCATGTTAACAAGTTCCAGCCAGCACGTATCAATCTCATCAAGGTCATATCTGCAGGATCCATGGGATGTGGTCTGGAAACCTCCTGGACACTCAGTTCCAGGTATTGATTCGTGCGTAATCAGCAGGGGAAAATCCTCAAATGCATGAGCCAGTCTAAGAAAGAGATAAAGACATTCAATGTTTCAGGCTGCCCCCATTTATTTCAGATTTCTTGGGAACTGGAAAGAATTCTGAAAACAATGCAAAGCAGAACTGGACCTGATCCACAGGTTTAAATATCTCTGCACTTGGAGAAACATTATACATTGTTAAAATGAATATGCAACGTGAAACTTAAATCTATTTTATAATAATATATAATTTTAATATCAGTATATTAAAAATAATTGTGAAGATGTAAATGTACTAAAAAGATCAGACTGTACATCCAATCTCATTCAAAAGTAAAAAAATACACAGTGGAGAGAGCAAAGTTATTCTAGGTATCATCATACTGATGCTGTACATAGATTCTAAGATTAACCCTATAAAATAAGTAAATAATAATAAAAACAGCATTGTTTATAATTTGTTCAACATCAAAATGTTCTGATTTAACTGCACATATACATATAAAACTCCTTTATACTAAGCCAATTTCTGACACAAATCGATAAAAATGTTTAGGGAAGAAATAATACTTGTCATTTGTTTCCCTTAATTAGTTTTCCTGAGAGCTGACATTTTCCTCCCCCCGCTTCCCCTCCTCTTTATGTTCTGCAAGTCAGGCAACATGAGAAGAAAAAGCTGCCTAACTGCTATTGGTTAAGCAATGTGCTGACCTTTTGGCTGCATAAATTAAGTTGGAATGCAGGAGATTATAGAGGGAAACCTGACTTGTGCACATGTGTAAGTAGGTCAAAAATGTCCAGGGGAGGGAATCTTCTCATGGAAAACTGGCCAGTACATGTCACACACACATTTCCTGGTGCAGGAGTTTATCAGTGCTGCCTACTCAATCATTCTGCATCACATGACACAACTACTGTGGAGGAACACTTCTCACTAAGCTATAGTACTGCACATGTAAACATGCAGTCTTTTTACAATCTTAGCTTGTTTTCATTATTTATATGAGCAGTTTTGTGAAAGCTACTTCTATGGCATATTACCCACTGGCTATGAAATAACATCTATTATCTGAAGAGAACCACAAAGCCCAGAGGTGGTGCTCTATGCCAGTGACAGCTTATGTTACATTCCTATAGATCTGTATAAAAATCCTAGAGGCCTTTGTGACTTTTAATTGCTCTGGTAACTGTTCAATTTGACTATTGCATTATTTGCCTCGGAAAGAATACACTAGATTGGGATTTTCCTTAGTGTAATAAAATTATAAACAGAACAGTGCACAGCACCAAGTACAACTAATGAGTGAACATTACCATACTGATGTTGCTGTTATTGCTTGAAAGCCAAGGTGATGAAATTCCCTAAGTACACATGCACACCACTGAACTGATTTCTACAGTTTTTTTTTTTTACAGCTACAGTTTTCATCATGTGATGCTAATATTTACAGCTTCAAATTAAAAATTTTTGAAGCGTACACACTATACAGCTACTGCATCCACTTTGTGGCCTTTTGGTGCAAAGATCGGTCAACTTTGTTAAGTATTTTCTATGCTTCTAAATAACAGGAACAAATGAAAAGCTAAAACAAGTGTGTTGTTTAGCATTTATTACCTTTTTAATGTTATTATGGAATAGGAAATTACACCTAAATGCACCACGCTTCCTAGGCAGCAACTGTGTTACTAGTTCAAGGATGCTGAATATCAATAGATCCAATTTTACTAAACAGTCGTCTGAAATTCAGCGATTGTGCCATAATGCCTACACATGCATTGCGTATAGGGGCACTATAGTGATGATATAACTGCACACATACATATAAAACTCATTTATACTAAGCCAATTGCTGACACAAATAGTTAAAAAAAAAGTTTAGGGAAGAAATAATACTTGCAGTTTGTTTCCCTTAATTAGTTTTCCTGACAGCTGACATTTTCCTCTCCCCGCTCCCCCTCCTCTTTCTGTTCTGCAAGTCAGGCAACATGAGAAGAAAAATCTGCCTGACTGCTATTGGTTAAGCTGTGTGCTGAACTTTTGGCCTCATATATTAAGTTTGGAATGCAGGAGATTACAGCGGGAAAGCTGACTTGTGCACATGTGCTAAGTAGCAAGTAAGGCAAAAATGTCCGGGGGAGGGTACCTTTTCATGTAAAACTGGCCAGTAAACATCACACACACATTTCCTGGTGCCGGAGATTATCAGTGCTGCCTACTCAATCATTCTGCATCACATGAAACATCTACTAGGGAGAAACGCTTTTTGCTAAGTTATAGTTCTGCATATGTAAAGATGTAATCTGACTATAGTTCCCCTTTAAAGAAGTGACAAATAACAAAATTCTCTTATGTATAAAACAACATTGAGAACAAAAGAAGCGCTAATAAATTAAATGTCCTGAAATGGAAAAATAATATACTACAAGTCTCTCCTTTCAATTAGAACTCAATCTTTCATTCTGATGTGCTGATTCTCTTGATAAAACGCCACCTCAGGCGTAATGAGTGAATATCCCATTGTATGGGATCTTTTCCTTTAGAAAACATCCCATTATTTAAAGATAAAGGCACAATTACCTTTTCTTTTTGTGCACTTTCTCACTTCAGATAGCTTAAAGAAGAACTAATACTTGTTCTGCCTGGGGGTGATTCTTAATATTGGAAGCTAATTATACTTACTGATAACCTCCTTAAATCCAGCTTCAAGATTTCACTGATCTTCTTTTGTTCCAGTGCTGAGGTCCTCTTCACTTCCTGCTTCCTCTTGCACATCACTGATTTTTTTCTTCTGTACAAAAACAAAAATAAATAAATAAAAATCAGCGATGTTGAAGAGGAGGTGTGAACCTGAAGAGGACCGCAGCACTGGAACAGAGAAAAAGACTATCGGTGAACTCTTGAAGCAGGATCCAGGAGTGAAGGAGGTGATTGGTTAGTATAATTAGCTTTCACTATTAAGAGTTAACCCTAATCAGAATGAGCATTAGTTCTCCTTTAATTATTGACTTCAGTCCACCGTTGTCTCTTTTCTGAGTACATTCTAACAGTCTACAGGACACAAACAGATAGATCCATAGGGTGACAACAGCAGAGACTGCAGGACATGCCTCAATGTGTGGGAGCCGAGTAACAAACTGCTATTTAAAAATGAATGTGTTTCCTGAAGAGAAAGCTAAATTACCTGCTGAAAATTCATCTATTCTTAATAAACGTCTGTATGATATTAATTGTTAATAGTCTAATCTATTTATTATGCACCCCACTCAGCTAGAAAAAGTGGTTTGCTCCAGGGAAAGCAGGCATTAATATAAAAAAAAACAACTATATGCTAAGAAAATATATTAGCTCAATTTTATGCCAAAAATGACAGTCGAAGTCGAGGAATAAACACTTGCCCCTATCATTATATCATTATTGGCTTTTGGGGCATATCCTTTGACTGTATTATATCAGTTCATGTATTGAATGCCACCATGTTTAGTGCAACCACTTACTTTACACATCTTTAATAAAGGGTTGAAAATTATTTCTAAAAAAATACTCAAAAATGACTTGGAAAACAATTTAATTAACTGAAATATTGTAGCATATCCTTTAAATCCTGTAAGGTGCCTCAATGAATTAGTTGTTTTTTCAGCTAAGTGATTATTATCTTGCTGAAAGAGGCCACTACCAATAGGGAATTCCATTTTGAGAAAAGGGTATATTTGGTCTACAACAATGCTCTCAACACCTGCTTCTTTCCCAGAGTCCCTGCTGCCCAACTCATCCAATGACTTCCCTTTGGCCCTGTTCCCCTGGAAATGTCGAGATCCCTTATGGGTCCCAGCTTTTATGGCAGGCTTCATAAATTGAGACCCCTTCTTGATAGTCTCTGTACAACAACCGACAAATCGTTTCTATTTAGATATAGCATTGTATTTTGGCAAAATGTGACTAGAATATACATATATTGTGAACCTTAACATTTAAGGGGGTACTTATCCCTTTTTGGAAGTTCCTTACGCAAAACCCTGGAGTTGTACATTCCTGATTTTTTCTCTTTTTAAATTTGTTTGTATACAGAACAAAAATAAGACTTGAGAAGTCTTCCTGCTTGTAATACGTCCCCCTATTTACTTTGTAGCGCAGTGCCAGGTCTGCAACCGTTTTACATTTGAAGTATTCGCAGCTAAAAACCTAGACTTGACCTTTTTCTAACTTGAGTAGCTTCTCTGTTGTGCGAGCAGACAGATTTAACCCAGGCCTTAAGCAGAGACTAACAAATGCCAAGAAACTAATGTAATAGTACAAAGCATTACTGTTCACATCAAAAGCATTCATTGTGTGTCTCTATTCATTTAAAAAAAAAAAAAATCCGAATAATAAAAGTAACAATCGCCACCCTTGGTATTTGTCACAACTTTAGGGTACTTATTTAGCCTATTTCTTTAACATGAGAAATGATTATAGTGGAAGAAGCTGCAGGCTACTTAAGCTTGCGTAGGCTGTTTTCTGTAAACATATCACTTTTATATGCTGGTACTATTTTCACAACTGTTTACATGGAGTCCAGCCAAATACATTCTTAAAATGTTATAAATCAAGTTAATATAATATGTATACAAACACTGTAACGGTTCTGTTAATTGTGCTACGGAACAGTTTAGATCTCGCTCTAAAAAACGTATTGCAACATTGTGAAAAACAAGCAAGGAAGCCATTTACATTACCGGATAGGAAATTATTTCTAGGCAGTTGGTCGTGTAATAAAAAGGGCCTTATTGAACAGTAGAAGTAGAAAATATTACAAGCTGCTGCAGTGAACTCATCGTGACCCAGGTGGATTATGGGACAAGAATCTCGGCATGCCTGGATATGTGAATCAATGAGGCTTGATAATACAATCACACTTTCCTATTGTAACCTCTACTTCAAAGTATTCCATTTTATACCCATAAGTCCATCAAGGGCTGGCTTCAGGGGGAGTTAAAACTTGGTACTTTCTCAGGGCCCATAATACCTGGGGGGGCTGTGCTGCAAGAAGACCCATGGCACTAGACTGACAAACATGCTAGCATACGGGGCCCAACTTTAATTTCACTTGGGGCCACTCTTTCTAAACTGTACCTAAAGTCCAGTTTCTTTGTAGAGTCGTTTTGATTGCTCCTCATTGTACTTATTTAATCCATTTCATGTGTACTGACCATCCACATGGGCACAGTCTGGGCTTCTGCCAGAAATCACAGGGCCCCTCACAGCCTGACAGTTGGGGCCTCCCAAATACATTTTAAAAGCCCATTTACACTAAAAAATGCCCACACTGTTCAGTGCCCTGTTAGGCTATCAGATTTATTGGACAACACCCTACATATGTCTGTCTCTCTGGGCCCCCTACAACAATACCCCCTGTTGGCAGCCCTGGGCACAGTTAGCTATAAACTTTTGGTGGTATTTCAGTCATATAATGATACATATAACATATGACACATACCGTAAGATACATATGACATATGTAACAATCTGTAATATTACATATTCAACTTTAAAAGATTGACTCACACTGAAATTACACATCTCATTAAAATGCAAACCCAAAGACTTGATTCTGGTTGCAGTCATTGCAGGAATTTGCCAGGACTCCTCATGAAAAAACCTGTGAATGTGTGAATGCCAGTGGCCTGGGAAATAATGGGATGTGTTTACATGCAACCAGTATATGCGCGCACACAAACACACACACAAGAATACACACACATACAGAGAAACAGACACAACATATACACAAATATATGCCCACACAGAAATGCATGCACAAATGCACACACAAACACATGTGCACACAAATACACACAGAAACACACATAGAAATTCATGCACATACAAAAAACATTCTCAAACACAAACACAAATGCATGCGCACACAAATACACACAAACATATATAAACCTGCAAACAGAAATGAACACAAAATTAGACACAAATGTACACCGTAATGCATGCACACACAAACACACATGCACAAAAACATGTACATCATATGCACACAGAAACGCACACAAAGATACGAATGTACACAGACACAACAATGTACGGACACACATGCACATACAAACATATAAAGTAATGCACAAGCTAAAACGTACACACAAACATGATAAGTAAACAGTATTTCACTTCTGCAGATTTGGGGAGAAATTTACTAAACTCAAACAGGTCGATTTCGCCTTCATCCCCTGTAAATCTCGCTGTTTGAACGGTAAATATCGATATTTTCTTGATTTTTAAAAAATTGAAACTTTTCGATTGGATTTTTCAATGGAAAAGTAGCCAGAGTACTAATGTAAAGTGTGGCTTTATTTTTCCAGTGAAAAATCCAATCGATATTTACTGGTCCAACAGCGAGATTTACAGGGAATAGACACAAAAAGGCGAAAGTGGCCTTTGCGAGTTTAGTAAATTTCACCCGATTCATGTTATAGGAGCCAAAGATAAAAGTAAGATGTAAAAGTACAATATATTTTCATGTATTTAAATGTATATCGGCAAAACTATAAATATGTCAGAAGTTTAATATCACAAAACTACAAGGAAATCCTTTTTACTGCACAGTTTTTAAGAATTTGTCGAGTGACCACTTCATTTTGACCTTGACTGCTTCTTCCTATTTATTCATCAACAACTCTATGCCCTGTAGGAAATGAATTCTTATTAAAGTGCCAGGTTTTACTTAGCATTCAATTTGTACTAACTACTGACTTGTGGATTGCTTAAGTCCCTTAACAGAATGCCAGGTGCATTGTGGCAGTTACACATTCAAAGCTGACATTTGTCAAGTAGTGAAAATAATCATGAAATCCTATCATTTCTTGACTCTTCTGGCAAAGCAATTGAAGGGGGATATTTTACTCGATAAGATAGCTGTATTTGGCTGTTCTGCAATGATTATAAAAGCAAAGAATTCTACTTACTTCTTTTTGTGGGAAACACTGTCTCGGCTAATTAACATCTTCCTTCCCAAATGGCTCTAATAGTTAGTTTAATGCAATTTATCAGCTGACCAAACCACTCATTTACTTTGTCTACTGATACACTTGTAAAATTAATAGATCTCTATAGACAAAGGAATGTATACTGGCATATCGCCATAACCTTGAAATTCCTAAGAAAAGGATTTTATAACCGCCCTCAGAAATGGAGTTATAAATGCATCTCTGTGAAATTATGGCTGCTCGTTTTTCCAGCAAACAACAGTTGAGATGTTATGTTTCTGACTGTAGAATATGATTGTGCAAGTTTATCGATGTATTTTGTTTAAGGAGAAATACGAAAAAGCTTTTAAAGCTAAATTACTCAAATAAAGTTGGCCAAAGCAGCTAATAAATCATGCTAGTTTAATGAGTACAGAAATCTTCAATGGGAATAGTGAACCAATCTAAAACTTTGCTAATAATAAATATAAAAATGTATGACTTAGCATATTATAACCACACATAGACTGTGATTAGAAAGGAGAAATTATTTAGTTTGCATTGCCCCATTAGAAAACCACCAGGCTTGCTACTTCCTGGCAAAGTACAGCACCTCTGCCTTGCTTTTTGGTTGAGATTCTATACAAAAACTCTCAATGTAAGTACACTCTCACAAAACCCAGGGCAGAAATCTTTAAAAATTAAAGGCCCCACATCTAAGGAAAAAAAACCCTAAATAATAATTAGTATATGAGGACTAATAAAAATGCACTAAAGTTGTAGCAAGCTACAGGTTTGTGAGATTGGACATGTCTGAGGGTCTTTTTCATCAAAATGAGAACTCTTCTGTTTAAGTGAGTTTGCGCCTCTTTGGGATGCTATGAACAGATTCTCTACTCCTTATTCACTAAACAGACGATTCCCATAGCAATGAAGCAAACGGTAGCAGATGTTGTCTCCTGTATAGCACATTGTAGTCAGTCAGACAGCAGCAGCAGCCCCACTTTGGTCAGGCGAAGGGGAGACAATACAGCTGCAGTAGTCGCTATTCAGACACTTCATGAATAGGTGAATTACCTGTGCAAATTTGCCACATTGCAGAGTTTGCAGAATAAGTGGGCAGTGCGGTGGCTCAGTGGTTAGCACTGCTGCCTTGCAGCACTGGGTTCAATTCTACCCTGGACTTCATCTGCATGGAGTTTGTATGTTCTCCCTGCACCTGCATGGGTTTACTCCCACAATCCAAAAACATACGTCTGTGTCTGTCTGTGTGTGTGACTGAATAGGGAAACTAGATTGTAAGCTCCATTGGGCAGGGACTGAAGTGAATGATGAAAAAAAATACAAAAAAATAAGTGAAAATAGGGAAGTGGCAAATGAATGAACTTGGACCTTTACAACACTGTTTGGACTTTCATGAACAATCCCTTTATTGTGGAACGTGAACATGTGAGAGTAACACACACAGGGAACACTTGTTTCACGTGCATGTTATCTTCTCATTTCTTTTCTTATCATACTAGATTGAGAGGGATGCTATTTTTTTTTTAAATACACATTCACCACTGCGATTAAATTACTATATTTTCCCAAGAATCATAGCCTGAGACATATTTGGTCTGTTAGCTATGCATGGCTGGTCAAATGTAATTGGATTGTTTTCTATCCATTAGGACTGTTAATCTCAACAAAAAAGGAATCAATCTTTCATGACTGCCAAAAGAAAAGTGGCATAAATGCTACGTATGAGCCAAAGTTATCAGCAATAAGTAATGTTTTTAAAACCCGACACCAGAAAATGTCAAACCGAAATGAATGCACATGCAAATGACATAAATCAACGGTGTTTGCAACACATTTAGAATGTCTTGAAAAGCGAGTGCGATAGCAAGATTGCGCATTCCATTTATACAACCTAGCAACTAATATTTAGAAATTCTGAACAATCATTTCGAATCCTATTAGTGGCGCGCTACTAAGCTACAAAATGACCTTTATTCTTCAAATCCAGCCATTTATTCTTTTTATGTAGCAGAAGAAAGCTTTCTACCTTGTTACCTGTAAAGCAAACAGGCTAAAGCCTTCAGTGACACTGCCATCAAAATAAAAATCCTTCACTTTGTACCTGCATATACTGTATATATATATACTGTATGTATAGTTAAGCAAAGTAGGTCAGTACTGGGAAAACTGATTTCTTTGAACTGCTAGCGACAGTAGAGACGGCCCCATACTGGGCATGTACTCTAATGCTAAGCAGTATATAAAAGGCAATCGTTTCCAATATCTATAAAGACTGACAATCTGATAAAATGTAAGTGCGGGCAAGTGAAAATTAAAGGAATCAGTAGAAAGTATTGTCAAGATTAGGAGCAGGAGTAACAAGTGGCAGGCTGTAACAAGCAATATACAGTACATAAATACAGGGGACTGTCAGTTTCATTATTAACTAGAATCAGTTTTGAGAGTTTGCTCTTTCCTTTGCTGATTTCATGCAACGCACACAGTGGGGGATATATATATATATGAGTAGAAAATAAAAGTTGAAATAGTAGTATTTTATTGATATTGCTGTTATCGCCTATTTATAAAGTTGTTCATTCAAACTTCAGTGGCCTAAATGTGTTTGCCTGCTTCAGGCATGCAAAAACCTATTCCTATGGAGTTGGTCCTATCATTTAGCCACAGTCAAAAAATGATTTTCCGTCAAAAACGGATATCTGTCAACATCAAAACTCAAAGCCACAATTCCAATCCTGGTACATCACACATTCTTACATGGCCCGCAAACTCAGCGAATTAAATTATCAAAACAAACTGGTCAAAAACAGTTCCCTGGGGGCAGAGCAGCCACAATTATAATGTAATAAAGCAAGGGTGAACATAAAAATCACCCTGGATGAAAATTAGAAACTAAACCATATAATGTAATAACTAATGATATATACAGGTGAAAGGAAACAATGTATAATATCACAAGTAACATGATGTGTTGTTACTCTGACAATCACAATGTTAATAGTTGCACCAAAATATTGAATGTTGCAACAAAGAAATATATTTAAAAAAAAATAAATTTGATATCAGTCTGTAATGGACGGTGAACCTCATAGAAAAACACTTCAAAGTGTGCCGGTGTCAAATGATTTTGTTATTATCAATATCATTCTTTACTGATATCAATGATTTCTTTTTCAGTCCTGTATAACTTAGGGGAATCGGAAAATCCAGCGAATTGAAAAATAACGCAGAAAATCGTCCACACTCAGTGAAACGAATCAAAAAGGTTGACACTGTCTTAATAAATATCCCTCATTAACCCCCGTTTCGTGGGACATTTACTAAAGTTGAAAGTTTTCCGACTAGTAAATGCAGGAGAAGCAGCTTATGTTTAACGATATCCCAGTTTCTGCCTATTTACTAAACTCTTCTAAGGCTGGGTTCACACGAGCGTATGATGCGCAGGGCATCATACGCTTCTGTAAAAAAAAAAAAATACAGCTTAATGAAAGCCGATATAATTACCTAGTTCCGGACACATGAAGAGACGCATACGCTGGGTCTGGAATTCTATTTCGCATTTTGGCCGGCTTATATACCCCAGGCCCAATATGTGACACACAGGAAGTGATGTGAACGCTGAGGGAGCGTTCACACTGACACTGGTAAGTACAATTGAAAATTACACTCAGTGTATTTTTCTTTCTTTCTTTCTTTTTCCTTCACACAAGTGTATGATGCGCTGCACATCGTACGCTCGTGTGAACCCAGCCTAAGACAATTTCATCAACCAAAAGATTTTGCCTGCCTCAGACTGGCATAAACACACTATTTCCAATGGAGCTGGTCCTGTCACTTAGCCTAAGTCCAAAATGTTTTCCCACCGAAAAAGGATATCACTATTCATATTGATCTGTAATGGAAGGGGCCGTCATAAAAAAATGCTGCGTGTCCGTCAACCAATTGATATTTATCAATAATGATTAGTTTCAATGTGGAAACATCTTTTACCAATCCTTTATAGACCATGGAAATCGAAAAAGTACAGCGAAATGAAAACTGACAGGAAACAGGGGTAAACAAATCAATATGGTCAAAATTCCCCATAGATTCCGGTGTTTTCACTTGATTTTCAGAGTTATTCAGTTAAAAATAAAATGAATCCAACAGTATAAAAATTGACTATAGGGAATAATTCTGATTAATATCAGATTGAGGGGGTTATTCACTAAAGTCTGAATTGTTGCGTATAGGTGTGAATTTGCCAGCTAAAGACAGTCGCAATAGACTGCTTCTGTCACAGTCGCGTCTTTATAATGAGAATACTGTCGCAGTTGCGACTTTGCTATGGAAAATTTTGCAGTCACAATTTTTTTAAATTGTCATGGTCGCAACTTTACAATGGGGAAATTGTTGCAGTTGCAGATTTGCTATGGGAATCCGCTGTTTGAGAATTTGACAGTCGAATTCGCACCTTTGTGAATAACCCCTTGAAATTAATTGTGTTTTTTTTTTAAGGAGATAATACACATGGCGAATGACAAGGAGGGCTAATGATTAAAGTATTTTCCTGTACATGCTCACCCTGCACAAATATTCCCAGTATAAAGGCAATGAATATGTCTGACAGGATTACTTTGCTGATTTAAACTGTAATAATTAAACTAATGAGGGCATTGCTTAGCAATGTACTACTAATATGTCAGGAAGGATTCCATGTCCGATCAATCCCATGGTGCACTTTGTTATTAGCTATGTTAGTCACTGGATGTCATAACAAGCTGTGTACATCTAACACCTTGCAAAAGCTCAGTATAAACCTTAGTTACAGATCTGTGTTTGTTAAAGACACCACACTCAATAAAACCATGTTAAACATGGCACATGTTTATTTTGGCTCACATTAAATTCAGTCATTTTGAATAATTGCTACTTAAAATATTGTTTTAAAAGTTAACTAAATAAAGGCAATTAAGGGCAATAATCTGCTCTGAAACTGTATCACATTAAAGTTCCGGGGGCAACCTACAGTGATGTGGTGAGAAATAGCATTCTATTTCTCAGTCACTGTTCTTGTGTGTGTGTTAAATTGTTTTAATTAAATAGTTGCAACATATTTCAGGGAAGGGATTTTGGGGGTTATTCACTAAAGTCCGAATTGTTGTGTATAGGTGCGAATTCGCCAGATAAAGACAGTTGCAATAGGCTGCCACTGTCGCAGTCGCGTCTTTATCATGAGAATATTGTCGCAACCGTGACATCATTATGAGAAAATTGTCACAATCTTAACATTAAAAAAATTCTCGCAACTTTACAATGGGGAAAGCGTAGCGGATTTACTATGGGAATCTGCTGTTTGAGAATTCGACAGTCGAATTCGCACTTAGTGAATAACCGTCTTTATCTTTACAACTTTAAGGGTGAAATTTATTAAACTTTGAAAGACCGCTCTTGGTCTTTCCAAGTTTACCAAGTGAAATCTCACGAGATTTTTTTCAAGATCGAGTTTTTCTATCTCAATTTTTTTTCGATGGAGATGTAGCCATACTTTCATGGCTACCTTTCCATCAGAACTGTTCAAATACTGAGATCGAAAAACTCGATCTCGAAAACTAAAAAAAACAAATCTCATCTCATGAGAACAATGTGAGATTTCACTCAGTAAACTTGGAATGACCAAGAGCAGTCTTTCCCAGTTTAATAAATTTCGCCCTAAGGGGGGTTATTCACTAATGTCCGAATTGTTGAGTATAGGTGAGAATTTGCTAGATAAAGACAGTTGCAATAGTCTGCTAAGTCGCATCTTCATAATAAGAATATTGTCATAGTCGTGACTTTATTATGGGAAAATTATCGCAATCTTAACTTTAAAAAATGGTTGCAACTTTACAATGGGGAAATTGTCGTGGATTTGCAATGGGAATCCGCTGTTTGAGAACTCGGCAGTCGAATTCACACCTTAGTGAATAACCCCCTAGGTATCTGTTAACATGGGAAAAAAGTAAGAATTCATTTTTTTAGTAATTCATGTTATTAAAGGGCAAGTACAGTAGTACCCAGTACAGTAGTTGTTCATGTATCTGCAATAACCATTATAAGGCTAGGCATGACATATATTAAATATATTTTGTCTAAGTTGATATATGTACAAGTGCCTTTAGCCCCAGGGGAAAGGCTGACCAAGAATAAGAATGTTAAACTAGACTAAAAACTATGAATCACAGATCTTTATTGTCAAAGGTCTCCTGGACTCCTGGAACTAAACATTAGGTTCATTAGTCTGTCATTATCTAATAAAGATCAGACAAAAGTAAACAGAAATTACCTGTTAGGATAAAACTATTATTGTTGCTTCTTTTAATAAGATTTTTACTAACTACTTCCTCTAACATTCATATTTGACTATCCACCAGCTCTTTCATACCCATCAAATGGTCCCCTACTAAACTCCTCAAACTTGTTGGGTTTTATCCGGAGATTCCAGGTTCGCTCAATTTTTCCAGCCCAAAAGGTAACATCCAGAGGCCCTCCCCAGACTCCACCCCTCTCAGCCCAAAAACCCATCCAACTGGTTCCCAACCCATTACCAATGACACATATAGGGGGTAATTCACTAAGCTCCGAAGTGAGCTGCGTACTGTTCGC
>WMED01001236.1:0-28585 GCA_019650415.1 Pipa parva
GTGAAAATATGATATTTGTGTCATTCTCAAAACTTTTGGCCATGACTGTATATATTTAGACAGCTTAAATGCCATTTTCATATATTGTATGAATCTCATTATTAAGAATCAATATCTTCATATTATATTTGTGTGCTGCTGAAATTGGGGCTTATTGGTAGGGTTAATTCTCTGTAGCACACCTACACAAATGTATCAATAATAGATATACAGGAAACCAACCACATTAGGTGAGGAAAATGCATTATACATTATTTTACAAACTGAATCTTTCTGCATGTTGGAGGGTTACATTGTAATTGGGTACATTATACATTTATATTCTAAAGCAGTAATTTTTTTGGCAAGAGCTAGCTTTAACTTCAGGTTATAATAGATTATCTGAGCAGATGCATAATAGACATGGCAGAACTGCGGTTTTTGGATAGAAATAAGACTCTTGCACCAGTTATGCATAATCACTATATAAAACTGGTTAATACTGCATCATTTATTTTGTAGTTACTGTAAACTGTAATTGAAGTAATGACTTTCTAACACAGAGTACTGATTACCAAATTAAAAAGAGCAAATATAATTAGCAGAGGGATAATTTTAACATCATAGCTTTATATATATATATATATATATATATATATATATATATAGTTAGATAGATAGATATATACTGTATATAGATGTATACGCATGCTGTGACATACAGAGATGAGCACCTTGTATTTTTTTTTTTGGAAAGTTAAGAAAATGTGTTAAAAAGTCATATTGTACAGGAAGCTGCCATTCGTTTCTTCCATGCATGTGCACATTGATATTACAGAGCCTAAGCCATTTGTCAGTTTAAACTATTTCCGTTTATTAAAGTAAAATTGTTTACATGAAGAAAACACTTTTTTGAGAAAATAAGTCAAGTTTTCAGGAAAGTGCTAAAAGCATTTTAATATCCTCTGCATGTGGAGAGCAAGGTTGAAGCCATTTGTCATTTTATGACAGGAGAATGTCATCTTATGTTTCTTGGTTTTGATAGTTATAGCAAATGCAGGCCTTTAGACAACCAGAAATATATGAAAACTGACAAATGGCCTTGCTTCTATAAGGGCAAATAAATTATGGGCCTTTATAAAATGTCATTTCATGTTTTTTGGTTTTTCTACTTTTAGGAAAAGGAGGCCTTTAGACAACAAGGAATATATGAAAACTGACAAATGGCCTAGTTTCTATTAAGCATTTATATTTTTCAAATGACTTTAAACACTGTGCAGAGGCCGTACATTTAGTTTTTATGTCATTTAGAAAAAATAAATCCCAAAACAAAAACATTTGGGACAAAATCAGAACTGAAACAAAACCAAAACACTGCAATTTAAGCCCAATATACAGGGTCTGCACACATCTATAAAAAGAATTGATTAAGTAAGAACATTAGAATTAAGAAAAAATTCTGAAAAAGTTACATATTTTTTTTGTTCTTGCATAAGGGGTTATTCATCATCTTCTAAATTATAACTAAGATTCATATACCAGAACCTGGTAAATTTAGCACAGAACTTATACTTTAGATTTGTGTTAAGACAGAAGTAAGCTTATGTAAACTGCATACGAATACTCTAAACCTACATTAAGGCAGAATTAAGTTTATAATAACTACATATCTTTAGTCACAAAAAAAAACAAAACATCACAGCTGTTTGTTAATCTGGCGCATACGAGTTAAGATTTTGTAAAAATAATGTCCCTTTAATAGCTGAGGTGATTTGCACCAAGATGTAGTATAGTGTGTGAGAGATATAGTCTGATTAAATTATATCTTATACTCAGATTTGGCTTGTAATGCTTTCTGGTAGCAATATACAGTACATATACAGTATATGTATATTAATGTATTTACTCAAATCTATATGCTGCATTTACTTGAATCTATATGTACACATTTACTTGAATCTATCTGTTCTTTGTTCTTTGCATTTACAATGCTGCTAGCCAATGTTAAGACCACCCTTTTCCTGTGTGTCATATATGGTATATAGTGTTGTGTAAGAGATAATAAAGTCAGAAGTTTTGCATTGATACCAATTGCTCTGGTGTCTGTGTGTCATATTACAATCTCATATAATTTGAAAACCGCACAAAGAGGATGAAAATCGCTTTAACTGTGATAACAAGTGTGAATGACAGACCCAAATACAATGCAGAGTATCTCTATATTTACATTGAGGAACACTGCACATTACTCATCACATTCATATCCAGACACAATATCATACACTCACCCAGTTTCAGTGCACAATACAAGAGAGACATACCACCATATATTATAGAATGCTAACTATATACTATGAAGAATTAAAATGAACAACACTCTTTTGTACCAGTAGTGTCAGTGGATGGAAGTCAACAATCTCTCATGGCTCATACTCTCTGAGCCAGTGGTAAGAAAACTTGGCAGTACAACATCGGCATTTGAGGTGAAAAATAAGATGGGTTTGCCAGCCTCTCAGAAGAAAGCCGAATCCAAACATCAATAAAAACAAGGTAAAAAACAATTAGATGTATGATTTCAAACCATGGGTAACTTGGTGGGATCATGTTGGCTAGCCTGACAAAGGGAGGTTATGTCCCCTGAAACATAGCAGCACCTATGGTCGAATAAACAAGGTTATACACCATAGTTTATATTAAGTGTGTGCATATTCTTCTTTACAAAATTGTATATACATTGTGATGTTTTGCCTAACATCCAAGAACTTTGGACAACCTTTAAGGTAGTAAACGGGTGTACACCACTACACAACATTTCTTCAAATTTAAAGGGTCTGACCCATTCATCATCCATTCTAGGCAACTGGAAAACTTTTATGCAACCACATTTTTAGAACTCATAGTAATGTTTACTCTATTTTTTTGTTTTGTTATTACTTTCTCAATAAAATAGTTTAATGAAATAAAAAAGAGCATTTCCAATAAACTATTCAAAGAAATCTATGTGGGATAGGAAGGACTTTAATTTCAGTATTGACCCTTACTGTTAAATATAATGGCTACCCATTAAATGTAACATGCACATTAATTTCTGCTTTGTTCAAGGAAAATAAACAGCCATCATATCTCATATACAAAGTTACAGCTCCAAGCACAGCAGACTAATTATTATAAATGAAGCACTGAGACTCGACATTTAAGAAGTTTACAGCACGTATGAATGAATTCAAAAGGTCACATCTGTATAATATAGAAAACCAGCTATTAAAAGAGTGAAATGTCCCCACATTTTAAATTCAGTACACAAAATATGTCAAGCAGCACCCACTAAATATATTGCATCTCATATCTAATCTTTATGCTAAACTTGCAATAGATATACAGTTTCTAAATATCCAGAGAATTTTCAATCTTTTCCTTGTTTTCTTTTACGGTATTGTTTCATTTTATGTTTGTGACTTTCTGAAAACTATTTACTGCCCACTTTGGTGCGTAGTTAACATTTAAAATGGGGATATTAATAAAATTCAAAAAGTTTCTTGTTTTATCACTTAACGCTGGATTTTTGCAGTATGCCCGTATCGCCTATTTAAAAAGTTCATGTCGCCATGTTGAAAGTCACATTCTGAAGAATTTTTAAACATCAAAAAGATGTTTTTCGATTCTATATCAATCATCAGAAACCTTTATAAATATCTAGATTAACATACAATATAAAAAAATCCAATTTATATTTATATATTTGCTTTATATCAGCCTGAAGAATACATTGGCGACATTGAAAACAATCAATATTAATAAATAAGATTTGTTGAAATATTGGATTGTTTTCAGTGTGATTCCCCTACTTTTACAAATCAACATCAATGTCCTTTTTACCAAAACGAATCCCACTGTAGATAAATAATTTGACCAACTCCAAAGCAGATGTATACTTTTAGGAGAAAAAAGTTAAATGGAACAGCTTTGTTTCACCAGCGCTCAAATATCAAAAAACATTTTGACAAATATGTTTCCCTCTAGCTCTTTAAAGGGAAACACTATAACTGAAATTAAATATATTCACAATTTCCATCCCTGTATTTAAAACTAATCATTTTCATTTAAGTAGCTTTGCAAGCATTGCCTTTGTGGTCTGCACACTCTTGTCCATAGCATTACTCCATGATCTTTAAAAGATTGCTTTGACAAACTAATCAAAAATCAGCTGATGATCTGGCCAATTTTCAACTGACCTACCTAAGCCACTCTACAGGGAGGGAGCATTGTGTGTAGAGAGCAACAGAATCTACCTATAAAATGTAATTTCTAGTCCAGTTAATACAACTTATTGAAAATGAACATATACTACTTTTTTTTGTGCCACAAATGCTAAATAAAATGGCTTGAGTGTGGAGCTGTCCATGGTCCCAGAGAAAAAGAACGTAACATTGAGGAGTTGTGCCATAACTGTATAGTTCATGACTACTGCAGCGTTAAAGACTCAAGAGACCTTTGCAATTAATATGTAAAAAATGCATTATGCTGTGTTGTTCATATTTGTAATGGAAATAGTTTCTAAACATTGCCTACATCTTTAATAAGGGATTACTGTAACACTGATTAGAATGTTTTGTGCAACTGTCGCTGACAGAACAGACAGAATACAAAATCCAATCAAATGCAAGCAAACAAAATCTGCAGGATCAAAGGCTATATGACTTTTTTTTCAAAAATAAATTACAGTAGAAGTGTATAACTGCATTATTAATATAAATAATTTTGCATTTTGACTAAAAGCTTATAACTATCAAAGTCAGTGTCAGCTTTCTTATACAGTGGTACCTCAAGATACGAGCTGCTCGGCATACGAATTTCTTGAGATACGAGGTGCAACTTTGACCAATTTCCTGTTTCAGATCTGAGCTGAAGTCCGAGATATGAGCTGACAGCCATTCAGAAAGCCGACCAGTAATTCGGGAAGTTGCCGCATCGGGTGCTTGAATGGCAGCATCATGGCATCATCTAGAGGCGTTCTCTCTTGCGTGGGAATAATTTGTTTGATATCCAAGCTGATAGAGTTATGAGCTTGGACACAGAAGGAATTAAATTAGTATCTCAAGGCACCACTGTATATGTATTACAACCTTGATTCACAAAGTAGTTTAGTGTCTCTTTCAGAAAGTTTCTCATGGTATCTCAAATGAGTACAAATTCCTACATGGCAAACTGTAAAGTTTGCTTCACCACATTTACTGGTCCAATAGCTCTTTGGTGTAACTAATTAATGTACCATATAGTTACATAGATAGTAAACAGGGGTAAATTCTCATGTAGCCGTCTAGTACCTGCAGTCACATGAGGTACACAGGAAGCACAGTACTGGAGAGGGGTAGGCGGCTTTGGTGCTGATTCCTCATGGGCTTGTAGTTATGCCACTGTTAGTAAATAGTGATGAGCGATGATAACAATAATCGTTATCGGACCGATAATCAATTTTTAAAATCATCAGTTCGATAATCGGTATCCGATAATGATTATCGTTATTAGCAAATGCGCCGATGATCTCTCTCACACTCACCTCTCTAGTCGGCAGTCTGTGGATGGGGTGTCCAGGGAGATGGGTGCCGGTGAGTTCTATGTGCTCAGACTTCCTGGACTGTAACTGGGACAGGTGAATGAGGCCACGCCCCCCTCAGGTTGGTCCGTTTCCATCCCAGACTCCGTGCGCTCAGTACAGGAGGACGTCAAGGCGCTGTGGGGAGGTGCTGCTCTGCTGCTCCGTGAGGTCAGGCAGGGGGTGCGAGTACAGATTCTCCTCAGTGCTGGGATTCTGCGCATGTGCAACCCCCACCCCCCCAGAGGTTGGCTGTGGCTGAGACATAAGGGGAGGGGGTGGGAAGGTAGCAGAGGCAGAGAGAGAGAGCTGTGCAGCCTCATCTGTGTGAGGGGGAGTGGGGATGTAAGGGAGCAGTTTAACTCTCTCTCTGCTCTCATCCATAAAGCCGCAGCAGCACTGAAACAGCCGGTAAAGAAGAAACACTCGATGACGATTCCTTAACGATAACTTGTGGAAATCATCAAGTCATCGAGGTAAATCGATTATTTAAAAAATCGTACCGATTTCACGTGAAATCGATTGTATCGATCAACACTAATAATAAACCTGAGACACAGGTCCATTCATTTCAATTTATACTGTATATAATAAATAGATAGCCAGATAATTAACCTCTAGTTTACCCTTGTTTGTCCAGAGGAGAACGAAAAACAATTGAAAAGTTTGACCAAATATTCTTTAACACAGAAGCAAAAAAGGCAACAGCATCATTACAAATATAGAGATTTTTTTTAAATATCCACAATGTATCGATGTTTGTTACGTTGTAGATTAATCCGACATTGGAACAGTATTTTAAGTTATAAAGAAATAATATAAATGCTATCAATCATTATGCTTTACAATAGTATACGTAAAATATGATGCAATTTTGCATATGATGCAATAAATAAAGAAATAAGTGATCTGCTGAGAATCTGCATATTATGTCTAAAAATAGTTTTATAGCATATATGTTATGAAATTTAATTTGCATGGATATGTAGAAATGCTTAACTATGTACAGCCTATTTGTTCCAAAGGCTGCTACTTCTTTCTGAGCAGAAACAATGCTTAGTAATGGCAGTTTGATCTGCTTTTAGCCATGAATTAATGAATTCTGACTTGTCTGGCAGAGTGAATTTGTTACTACATGCAGTTAACCTTAGGAATTAGCACTGATTGTGTGCGCGCTTTGGTAAAACAAAAAAAATAATATTGTGTAGAAAGCCTTTAAAGCAGCTAGAAAGAAAATTAGCATTATCAAAAAAAAAATGTTTTTACAACATTTCTTGTAATGACAGATAAAACTGTTAAGGAACCATTTAAACAAACACTATTTTTTTTACCCTTGATATATTTCAATAATGCCCATATCAACTCTTCTTATGCCTAAATTTCATTCACACTAGTTCAACTCACTTTAAGGGTAACAATAGAAACCCTGAATAGCAAGAATGTGAAATAACTGAAAATATAGACAAAATATACCACAATGGTCACAACGAATGGTATATATAGATTATCAGAGAAGTAAGCGCTCTGGCATTTTTTTCCCATTGTGCTAAACTAATAACTTAAGATAGCTCAGGATAATTCCATTTTGGTGCCTTAAAATTAGCACTAAATTCATGTATATACTATATTATAAAACTAGAAGTATGAAGTTGATACAGTATACCATTTAATTTTTCATGCCATCTATACCATACCAATTCATCCCTCTACATACACATAATAACAGCATTTATCAGTCTCCTTAATTTGGTTGATGATATATCATCTGTTATATAAAAGATAATCATTGTCCTTAAGGCTAGATTCACACTAACGTATTATGCTCAAATAATACGCTAGTATGAAAAAAAAATACGGCTCAATGAAAGCTGATGGTACTCACATAATTCCGGACACAGTAGCATATGATGTGCATACGCTAGGTCCTGAACACCGTGTGTCGTATTTTGGCCAGCGTATTATACGCTACACCCAAAATGCAACCACAAAGGAAGTGCTGTTGTCGCCGAGGGAGCGTTCACACTGTCGCTGGTAAGTTAAATAGAAAAATACACTCGGCGTATTTTCTTTTTTTTTTCACACTAGCCTATTATGCACTAAGCCTAGCCTTAGCAAGTGATTATTACACAAGGAACTAAAACCCTTATAGAGAATAAGGAATTAAAACCCTTATAGGGAATAATAAACTTAAAAACATAATACATTTTTTGTACCTTTTAGAAGATCCAACTTAAAATGTGCTTCTATTCTTCCACTAGTCTAAAAGAAAGAGACATTATGAGCCATTTAACTTATTTAATTAAACTTATTTTAAACTAAGTAGATCTCTGAGACTAGGTAATTCAGGAAAGTCCGAAACTTACCTGGCGATCCTTCGATTCACTTCGCAGAGACTGGTACGCCCTCCCTTCTCTCCTGCTCGCGGAGATCAGCGAACGCTTTAAGGGTACTTCGGCTCACCTCGCGACCACTCGAGTCGCCTTGTGAGACTGGAATACCTTTAAAGCGTTCACTGATCTCCGTGAGCAGGAGAGCAGGGAGCACGTACCAGTCTCTGCGAAGTGAATCGAAGGATCGCCAGGTAAGTTTCGGACTTTCCTGAATTACCCCCTAGGTGGTAAATGCGTTTTTAGGTTTGTTTGTTTCTGAATTTTATAATTGTGACCATTATAAAATTAAGACATAGTTAATAATGTGAAAAAAAAACCAGAGAAAAACTGGAGTTAAAATGGTAAGTTTCTGCATAAAATAAAAATGTAATTAATATACAATGCTATCATCTGTCCTTGTACAAATAATTATTGGATTGCCACTTTTGTTTTCTGGGAACACAGAACAAATAGTATTATATTATATTATAAAATATTATACAATAAAACTGTAATGATTTTACATAAATATGTATGTGACAGTGAGTAGAAAACTATTCTCTGTGGGGTAGAGAAACGTTACACGAATAAACATTTTAGTAACATAGTAACATGGTCTAGAAAAAAGACACAAATATATCCAAGTTCAGCATATTAATCTGGAATGTTGATCCAGAGGAAGGCAAAAACCCATGAGAAAAAGCCTCATCCTCATCTTGTAGAAAGAAATACTGCCCAACTCATAGTGACATAGTTTATAAGGCTGAAAAAAATCCATCCAGTTCATCCTTATATACTAAAATGTTGATCCAGAGGAAGGCAAAAAGGCAAAAAAAAAAAACCGAGGCGGCAGGTGTCAATTATCCTCATCTTATTGAAAAAAATTCCTTCCTTGACTCCTTCCAACTCAAAAAATCAGAATAATTCCCTGGATCAAGAACCCACTTCTAATTAACTAATACCAATTGCTTATAGTATTCCAACACTCCTTTTGAACTTTTCATATTGACCAGGACTACTTCCTCAGGCAGGGAGTTTCATAACCTCAATGGTGCTTGACACTGATTGCTACCGGTAAGTTTATTGTCGTCTAAAATGCCTAAGTCCTTTTCCTTGTCTGTTTTTCCTTGTGTTTTTCCCATTTAGTAAATAATCCTGACATGCATTTTTCCTTCCCATACATTTAACCCTACATTTATCAGCGTTTAAGCTCATTTGCCACTTCTCTACCTAAGCCTCCAACTTATCTATATCCACTTGTCATTGGTAAATGGAAATAAAGGGATTGGTAAGTCTGGATAGTATTATTTTAGATATATTATACACTAAAGTATTACTGTAAATTAAAATATAAAAACATACTTACGTGCATTGTAAGATCGCTTGTGCCTTAATACTGCATTACATATCCAGACACATCTATATATCTACATCTAGATAGATACAGATAGATTCAGAGAGGTAGACAGACAGATAGATCTATCTATCTATATATATTAATATTATGGAGAGAATAAGCACACTATCTTTATACAAGAGATGAACAAGCTTGTCCTTACAGTTCTTTATAAACTTAAGCTCTAACTTGAGCTCTAACTGTCCCTTTAACTGTTCTACTGGTAAAGGATGTTGGGAGTTACAGTTCTGAGGCAGCAGTATATTGCAAAAGACACCTATTCTGCTTTATATTATTTACAATAATGATAGGTGACTATTAAAATGCATGTCACACATATACTATATACCTGTATTTGAGCATTATTAGACTCATAAGGATTTTAGAATCACAACAGGAATAAAAAAAAATGTTATTGGCTATAGTACAAATAACTTTCTTTGCAACATTAATGCCACATGAAATTCATAATTGTGCAGGGAGAATACATCTGCAAATTCATAAGCAAGTAATGTAAGGGAATATTTTACTATGGAATAATGCACTGAAAATGAAAAATGCTAGAGGGTGGGTAAAGTGGTGTTGCAAAGACTCTATATTCATTCTATGCTGTGCTTATGAATTTTGAGATTATAGCTCTGTAAAAAGTACCTTCAAGCAAATGAATTTCATCCCAGCATGAAATAATAGTTCCTCTTTTCCATGAAAGGGTTGTTTAGATAGAAAATAGTAGTGCTGGAAACAGAGTAGGAATGGAGACTGCATATAATGCAGATATTGTCAATTATGTATATCAGAGTTAGAATACTACATTGCCAGTTCAAGGAACAAATGTTTTATCTCTTAAAGATACATTTCACTTACACTGGTATGACTTTTAGCAAGCATTCGGCCAGAGCAGGTATCATTCCTTTCTAACCAAATTTAAATGATAACTTTATGCATTATTACAACCCTTTTAATTGTTTTTTTTTTTAAATTGAAAATCCCTGATTAAATGAGGTGACTCAGTTACCTTTTTTTAAAATGTGGAATATACTGCTGCAGTTATCCGTCGACCCAACACCATTGGTCATCTTAATATCAAAAAGGACTTATTGGTACCCCTAGCTTTGTAGCATGAATGAATAAGTAGTATCTGATCCATTTTTAAGGAATGAGGTCACAATCATGCTCTCAACTAAGATGCGATCTGCAAGGGTATTAAGAGGAATATTTTCATTGGTTTTTAATAAAATGTTTGTTATTTGTGCAATTTCGTGTGTTTTACCCATGACATTTTGCATTGTTTTTGTTGATTTTAAAAATGCTTGCAGGCAAAAATAATAAATGTTAGTCATTTTTATGTGAAAACTTTACAATTTGTTTGGAATTGTAGGAACATTTTTGGAATTTCACAGGCAATTTCTTTTTTTTTTATAGATAGAAGGAAAATTGTATCCACTTTTTTTATTAGAAATATTTTGCACATATATGGAATCCTGTATGAAATCAATTATTTATTACTAATGAAATAGGATTATAAACTTTTAGCACAGCTCATAAATCTGATATCGGCATCTATGTCATTGTCTATCCGTACAAGCATAAGAAATCTACTGTTGCTAGAGGAGCACATTTAACTGTGATTGCAAAAGTAGGTTGAATATTTATATATGGACATTATGCCCTTTAGAAATTAAAGACTATCTTTATAAATACTGATAAAAAAAGGTTTACATAAAGCCGAGAGGCTCTAGATATATGTGCTTACTAAGGCTAATAAGAAAATCATTTCTATAAATACAAGTAAAACTGAATATGCATTAAAATACAGATCCTGAAAGTTTAGCTGAATGTACAGGTTGATGTATTCAAATAACCAGTTCTGAAACTCAAATCCTTTTATCCATTTTAAATTAAATTATTTTGACATTTTTTCAGTGTGGGCACATCTGTTTGAAGAAAATGGAAGATATTGTGTACCTAAAGTGCATTGTACATAACACATAGCTTCTTGTTACACTGTCTTTATTCAAATCCTTATTTGACATCTTAAAGAAACATTTACATTACACTAAAACTCCTGGCTCTTTGAACACATCCTCTGAACACGTTATATTGTAACAGTGCACTTATATTTTACAATTTCATATCATTTCTAGAGAATGGTTTTCACTGTGAGAAGATTGAAAAAAAAAAGTGTATTGTAACAATAGTGTCCTGTGCTTTATTGTCCGGTAAGCCATTACATTTGAGAGGTCTAAACACCCAAACAATCTGTAATTCCAAAGTAGAGGCTATGGGCAATAGAGTATAAAGTACAGAAAAAGTACAAAGTGTATAGCGCACTCAATGCAATAATACCAATGATGATACTCAACAAAATCTAAAAACCAAGTCCTTTGATGCAGCTCCCAAAGACAAGGCGGTATACCAATCCATCAAAAAAAAGCAACAATATGTTCACATTCAAACTTGTGAAATATGGAAACGCAGGGAAAAAAAGCTTAAAGAAAAAGGAGAAAACAGCTCGTAGTGTAATAATTACGGTATGAGGTACAGATAAATTATTTTTTAAATAATTTCCATATTTCACAAGTTTGAATGTGAACATCTTGTTGCTATGGGTATCAAAGCTTTCCAAAGATTCATACAGCTCTAAGTCAGTAGGCCAAGGAAGGATCTGTTTATATTAAGAAGGCAAAGTCGATCTTCTGGATAAGCTACCTCAACAGAGTTTGATAAGTTAATGTGCTGTAATTTTGGGCTTATCAATGGTATTTTTTGAGGTTAAGGCAAATTCAGACATTTATTTTCAACATTCTTTCAATTAGTTTGAACTTAAGAAGTCCTTACACATAGATTGCTTGATGAAAAATTCCTAGATAGCTTGATAAAAGTCTAGAATTATTTCCTTATATTATCTAACCTGGTTAAAGGGGAGGTTACCCTAGCTGAAGTAAACAGTAGTTCTGAGTCGGAGGCTCTGGGAAATCTGGTGTAATTGAAGCACGTGACATTGAAGCATGTGGATTCTTGAATTCTCTGAAATATGTAGAAACTGGTCTTTTAGACATTTTTGAGTGCTAAACTGGGCATTCTCCAGCGTTGGAATTAACATATTCCATTTGCATTTATGAATTGATTTGAAAACTCAAAAAAGGGTATCTCTATGCTGCCATCTTTCACAGGGGTCAAGTGCTTCCTCTGAAGGCAAATTTGTTAATTCTCAATAAAGGTAAATAGTGTTATCAATTTCTATTTCTACTACCATTTCTGATCATGGCTCCATTAATTAAAGTGGCTAAGGGAAAATATATGCTAACAAAACACAAATTAAACAGTTAGGTACTGCATCAAAATGCCCAGTAATGGTATGTGTTAATGGTAAGTGAGTTCAAGTCATATATGTGTGTGGTGACTGTCTACCAGGTTAAACAGGCTGTTGTTAGGTACGTACAAAGTGTTATCCATTTTAGTAAACTAAAATTTATAAACTAACAACATATAAAATAATGTTTTCTTTTTTAAGCCAAGTCCTATTTTACACATGCAGTGGTAATTCAGTTCCATCCCTCCTAATTTATTGACAGATTGGCAGTGCTTGAATAGGCCAGAAATGTTATTAGTGCAGAGAGGTCTGGGTATTTTGTGAGTTGTAAGCAAAACATCTGCTGCAGGGACACATTATGGGATTCCCTGAACTAATTATATGCAAAAACAAAATGGAAACACAACTACACTAGGAAATGTGTCAATCAAGGTGCAAAGACGTCAGTAATAGACGATAATGAGAAGGCTATCATTTTATGTTGGAAAAAAGCTGGAAAATACAAGCTGTACATTGAATCCACCATTATTTGTCCACAAACAGTGCACTAACACAAGATAATGTGATTTAGATCTGTAAAGTACATTGCAGAAATAAAATTTGCTCATGTTTGTTGACAGTATGAGGTTTACTAAAATGACACTATTTCCAATCTATGAGTCAGAGTCACCGGTAATAGTATGGTCTTGTACAAATAGATAAGGATTGAATGGCAGCACCTTGTAAAGGGTGCCGCAACTGTTTTACCTTAACAATAAACCGGGAGCTTATATCTATTGCAACAGAAATCAATCGGGATCATTTTCTAGTTAATTAAAGGAATAAGGTGGAACACAGTAGATAGTGTGAAGAATGCACAATATAGAAATGTATTAGTAGTGTCATTTCTCACGATGTATGCAAACATCAGTATGCAACATAAGAATGAAAGGTTTTATACCAAAGGAACAATGTTTTGAGGGAGTAAATACTTTCCTTCATCACCTTCTATTGCAGGGAGGTATCTAACCCCTGAAACGTTGTCCTACACTAGTGGAAGGAATGAGGTGAAAACTATTCTTGTTTCATCATAGCAAAGTTTGTGTGGGAGGCAGATAGTTCCCATAGTCTTAGCGTTTTGATGCATTTCTGTGTTGTTTTTTTTTTTTTTTATGTGACCAGAGAAATGCTGCAGCTTTGGTGTCAGAATCAGCTATGATGTGCCCCTTGAGGTTCATCCTTTAAAAATAAGGTTGTTTGGATTAATCAACATTTTTCATATTACTGAGCTGGTAGTCAATTCTATTAGGATTTTAAACACAGCCACTAAAAACCCTGTCATTTATCTCTGTGTTTTCCGTTTCAGCACTAGTATGTACAGCACATTGGAATAAACCCTCACAATAACAGAAAATGAAGATCTGCCACAAATATAACAGTTGATACTAAACAGTCATTTTGAAACCTCTTTTTTTATTAAATAAATTCTTTGTATCCAAAACTGGCATTACACTATAATGTGTACACTAAATTCCATCTCATCATCAAGCAGTCTAGGCAAATTGATATGCAGATATGTAATTTGCATGGGAATATTTATCACATGGCAATAAGAGTAATATCCCATTGTTATTATTTGCACCATGGTGAGCATGAGCTTAGTGAGCATCCACTAAGGGGTGCTGGGAGCTAGTCGGAGTTTATGAGCTGTTCCCAGACTAGTGCTGAACTTGCTTTCCTGCAATATTTTATCTGCTCAGGTGCATCTTATTCAGCCACTCCCTAGGCCTATATAAACTTGCTTCATCTCCTGTTACTTTGCCTACACTGGTATCGTGTTTGTTCAGAACTGCTGAAGCACTGTATACTGATTCCTATAACTGTGTATGACCGTGGCACGTCCTTAGGATTTTGTTTGTTTTCTGCCAAACTCTTACCTTTTTGCTAAATTGACTCCTGCTAAAGTATTCCTGCAGTATCAGCAATGCTACCAGTGCTTAAAGGATCATGGTCCTCCAAAATCAGGAAGTCCTGGGGGCCCTAAAAGGACATCAGAGAAGACCTGGACTGGTTGGGCTCTCTAGTTGGTTGGAAGCTGGTACTAGATTTTTTATCTGGGTCCATCCACAAACAGTTGTTACAGAGAGGCCTTAGTAATATAAGATCTGTGGTTTTAGCCAGTATCAGTGGAGATTGATGGTAAGGAATCTGATAAGTGGAGGCACAGTTCCCTTGATACATTAGTTATTCCAGCAATATTTTTTTTAAATGAAAGGATATATTCTTCTGCATCAAGTGTCAAGAGTATGTGGTTCTCCTTTTGTTTATTTCTGTATATTGGTGGATATCTCCATGCATTAGTACCATGGTATTTTATTTTTGAAGAAGAGGGGCATACTCTTTTTTCCTGAGTGGTGTAAAGGCAATTTGTGCCCTAACAAGCAGCAAATGGGCCAATACTTCAGTGGATAAATATGCTAATAATATTGTATGTAGGACAGATCTGGTAGAGGAGTTTATCCCAGAAATTACTTGGTTACATTAAGAACTTTAACCTTAATTGGCACAGTAGTTGTACTCTGTGGGTTTTGAAGAAAATGTTTAGGGAAGGCAAAGTTAAAACACAGGGCAAGACAAAAGACAATATATATATATATATATATATATATATATATATATAGTAGGATAGAGTGGTTGTGTTAGTCCACAGGTGCAAAAAAAATTAATATTGAAGTACTTGGGGATACCTTTTTTATTGGACTAACAGTCAGTTTAGATAGACAAGCTTTCAGGAGGTCTTGTCCTCCCTTTATCAAGTCTCAAGCAATACTGAGTTTAAAAATCCAATAAAAAAAAGGTATCACTAAGTATTACTATACTCCTTATATATATCTATCTCTCTCTCTCTCTGTGTGTAGATATATTTATCTACACACATGTATATATACAGAGATATACTATACATATACTGTATATATATTATCAAATTCCTACAAACTCTGTACTCCAACTTCTCATACTTTGGTTTTGCTTACACATAAAATTTATATTCCCATATATTTACTCATGGAGTACGCTTAATGATGGGAAGATAGATAGATAGATAGATAGATAGATAGATAGATAGATAGATAGATAGATAGATAGATAGATAGATAGATAGATAGATACAGATAGATAGATAGATACAGATAGATAGATAGATAGATAGATAGATAGATAGATAGATAGATAGATAGATAGATACAGATAGATAGATAGATTCAGATAGATAGATAGATTCAGATAGATAGATAGATAGATAGATAGATAGATAGAAGATAGATAGATAGATAGATAGATAGATAGATAGATAGATAGATAGATAGACAGACAGACAGATCAAAGTGAGCAAAAAGTAGCTTTTTCTATTCTTCAGATTCTGTTCTTCTTTTACTATATACCCTTCAACTCCTTATTCAGTAGATGAAACATATACTTGTGCCTCAAAGTTAATGTTGAAATACATAATGCATGCCAGTATTGAAAATAAATCTGACCTACTCTGCACTTTCTATAAAGTGGACACCATCTTGAATGACAAACATAACTATTGACTTCTGCTTTCAAAAGGGGTCAAGGCACACAACTGCATTACACAGTGCCTGTGCCCAATATAGCACAATATAAAATGAGTAGTCATGGCATTTCAATTATTCTGAGCAGCGTAATGCTGCATATCATTACAGAAGCCTGTCACTGTGTCCTGAGAGTTAAGGAATATGCTGGCTTCCAAAAATATCTATCTATCTACATATATATATATATATATATATATATATATATATATATAAAATATTAGACAGACTGACAGGTAGACAGATAGATATAGCTTATAAGATAGACAGACAGACATAGATATAAGATAGACAGACAGACTTTTTTATATGAAGAATTGTGTATGGATTTAATCTCTGTGTTTAATTTGCAAAACAAAGTTTGCCCTTGAACGATCAGGCAAGAAATAAATCTACAGTTTAGATCATTTATATTCATACTCAGAAACGCATCTTCATAATTTAGGATTAGCACTGTGGAGCCTAATCTAGAGCGACTGAAGAAGAAAACATCATAAATAACAATTAAATTAAATATATTGTATTCTTTGGTTACTATGAAAAAGTTCAACAAATATATTCATGTAACGTGATTAAATAGCCTTTTGGCCTCAGCTCAGTAAAATATTTTCAATAAACATGTAAATTATGAACATGTAGCAGCATTTATTCAGCATGGTTCTAAAGTATAGGACTGGCCTGACTATTAATATCGGTCTCATAATCAATATAAAATGGATCTCTTTCATAACAAGTGTTAAATATATGGCAATCAAATGGGTCAGATTTACCTACATTATTTTTACTGGCCAATGTCACTTTGTGTGTGTGGTACCCTAAAAAAAACAAAAAAACAAAAACATATCACTTGAAACCATCATAACTGGTTTTGACCACTAGACCATATGAGTGCTAGACTAGCAACTAATTAACTAACACAATGGATTTTTATAGGCAGAAAGAAATTATATTATAGGACAGGGTTGGCAAACTTTTTGGCACGGAGTGCCAAAAAGATGAGGTCACTTACCAGCGCGTAAACCGAAGTGCCGGTGCTGGAGAGTGACATCATCACGCCTACATTGGGGAGGAGCGTGCACGTGTCAGGGGGAGGAGAGCTCCCCTGCGAGCATGCGCTCCTTCAGTGTAGGCCACGGATCAGGCCTGAAAATTGTCAGATCGGGTCCGCGGCCTGTACTGAAGGCAGTCTTGATGACATCTCGCATGCCAACAGAGAGGGCTCTGCATGCCCTCTCTGGCACGTGTGCCATAGGTTCGCTATCCCATTTATAGAATCTGCTGACTAGATATAAATGAGTAAACTTCAATTTACTGCTATAGATAACAAAAGGCCCTAAGTACTTCCCTATCCCATGATTTTCATATCATGTGCTGTGCAGTTATCTATTTATTGCTGTGTTGTCTAAAAATGCAATATGTTAAAATTGTTTGTGAATTATTGAATCTGGGCCTGGTTAGAATCTATTTAAAATGTCATAATTCATTTTTTTAATGCACAAATTTGTAAAAAATACATTGTGAAACTTTCACAATACAAGCAGTACATTTACAGTTATAAATCATACATATTTGGTCAGTTTATTAAATATATCACATTTGTATTAAGCATTTTTTTAAATTACATATGCCCAGCTAATACATTTTTACATAAATGTATTAATACATTACACAAGAATTTAAACAGAATACATACAACTAGTGTGATTATATTTATGGGCATTGGAATGATTCTGATGATAATTGAGGTTAGTCTTTTTTTATCATATTAACAAAAGATGCATAATGACATTTTTTTATGTAGAGAACAGGTTAACAACTTTTGTATGCATATTTAAAGGAGAAATATAATCGTTAATTATACTTACCTGATCAATCTAGTAGCAATACACTAAGCAATTCAGGAAGGTGCGAACTCACCTTGCGATGCTTTGCATCAGCTCGCCGAGACTTTTACGCGCTCCCTGGTCTCCTGCACTCAGAGATCAGCGAATGCTTTAAAGGTACTTCGGCTCGGTGACTCAAGTGTCTCGGCGAGCTGATGCAAAACATCGCAAGGTGAGTTTTCACTTTCCTGAATTACCCGCTAAGGGCGAAATTTATTAAAATCTGTAAAATTACCGATATCGATATTGCAATTTCAGCCGTTCTACCATTGAAATCAATGGTTCGGTGAAATTCGATTGTACGATATCGGTAGTATCGATGTCGGTAAAACCCCGTTCGATATCGCAATATTGATGCTATCGTTTTTAATAAATTTCGCACTACTAAATTTATTAAACTTGGAAAAGCCCGTTTTGGCTTTTCAGAGTTTAATCGCAAGAACACCCTGAAGTTTCTCGCGGTAAGTATCATGAGATTTGCTTCGATTGACTGTATAGCTACCTTTCCATGGATATATTCAATAGAAAAAATTTCTCACAGTAAGTATCAATCGAAGCAAATCTCACGATATTTACCACATGAAACTTCAGGGTGTTAAACTCAGAAAAGTGAAAATGAGATTTGACCAAGTTTAATACATTTTTCCTTTTGCTGCTAGATCAGTATTCATCTCTCAATCCACAGCCCAGGATCAGGAGATGAATACCCCTACCCCCCGCTGCAGCTTTCTGGGTCCCCTTTCATTAGTATGGCCAAAGACAGAAGCCTCAGGTTCCTTATGTATAATCCAGCTCTAAAAAACAAATGATATAAAGTATGAACTCAGTTTGAATTGCTTCATTTAAGTATAAATTCTACAATTCTGGTATAATTTTGGCTTGGGCATTTACTGAAAAGTAACAATAACTGTGTTTGTTATTAATGAATACTGCAGCCATGCACAACAGCATTTTTCTATTATAGAGTATCTCCCTAATATATATATTGATTTACTAACGTCTGCTGTTTTGTTTTGTTTTTTGACATTCCAAAGTAAAGTTGAAATATAAAAAGTTGATTTACACACCAACGATACAATAAAGCAGGTCCAACCTGATACTGCTTCTGCTATAATAATTAAGCAAGGTTACTGTAATTGTACCTTTCAAGATTTACACATTTCATATGAATAGTCATCCAAGTGTGTAGGTGGTGACTGCTTTGTGGGTCATCTGCCTTTCAGTTGTATATTGATGTCAGTTAGTGACCCTCACTCTTTGTTTAAGGTACTGCCAGTCTACCAGTAGAGTAACAAGAAGCACAATTGTCAAGATCAATGAGATATACATCCAACAAGATTTATGTTTGGTGCTTACACTATCAGGGGTACCTTATAATTATTAGAGAGATATACAGTATATGTTAGTTAGATCTTACTTGAAGGTTTACACCAGTGGTAAAGGAAGCAAGCAGAGGAATTGGGGAGAAGTAGGATCCAAAGATGTTCTAGGTACATGTATGTCAAGTTAGAATCCAGTGTAAGCAACCAGGGGCATTCTACCTATGTCATTTATATAATCAAATATCAATTTTTACGCAGTCAGCTTGTGCCATGCTTGGAATGAGTTGGAAAAAAAAGAAGGATCTCTGTAAATATGTCTGTGTGGTTATGTTATAGGGGTGCGTAATGCTGTATGTGTTCATAAAATGCAAAGTTATTAAACTATTTAGTGTGTCTGTTTAGCATGCAAATAATGTATTCAGTAGATATTTGCTTTTTAATACTCTGGTTTGAAGAAAGGTACCAAAAATGGGTTATTGACACATCTTTTTGTATAACAGAAACATTAATATAGTGTTATAGATTTTTTTGCATAATAAAGCCTATATATAACAAATTACAGTGACATCTCTACATCAAAAAAAGGCTTTCAGACTGCAGGAAAAGATCAAAGTGAAATGGCACTTTAATAAATAGATGCGATATTACAAATCCTATTTTTATAACATGCCCCAAATCACTCCTTTTAAACATGCGCCAAGATACATGGCGGAAACTTGGAAAATGAAAAAAAAAAGCATCAAAACCAAAATCAGCAAACTGAGACTATTTTTCGGAATCGGGCATAAGAAGTCTGCTTGTTTCATTAACCAGAAAAAAATAAAAAAACATTTTCTTAAACAATTCATTATGAAGTCCTTTTATATCGCTTCTTATCTCATGATGAAATGAAACCCCTAGACACAGATGTAGTTATTGAATTCTCTTCATGACAAGTTTTATATCCCCCCCCCCTCTCATTCTGTTGTCAAGTTCCCTGTTAGTATTTGCAGTCATAAGTCTGTGAAGAAATTATGCATAATGGCATGGAAGCAGATGGCTGGCATAAATGTGTAAGATGGCACAAAGGTGACTAGCTCTTCTTTCTAATTTTTTGCATTTATTAATTTGTTGCCCCAAAACTGCAGTGACTAAACTGAGCAGCTGTTGTGTGCATCAGAAAAAAAAAGCATTTAACAAGAAAAAAACGGATTATCTGAACTTTGTTTTATAGGGTGCATTTCGCACATAATAATTATCTGATGCTTCCTCTATTGTCATTGCCAGCTGGTTCAGATGATTTGTGCTGAAGATATTTAAATGTTGTGATCAAATACAGGACGGACTAACCCTGGGGATATTCAAATACTTAGTTTGGTTCAAGTCCTTTTTTTTTTCTTTACTTTAATGAGGATATTAAGAATAAAAAAATATCAAATTAAAGAAGCTTCAGCTCATAAAAAAAATTTTCTTCTGTGAAATATTTTTTTTATTGGGAGTTATTCACTAAAGTCCAAATTGTTGCATATAGGTGCAAATTCGCCAGCTAAAGACAAGTCGCAATAAACTGATACTGTCGCAGTTGCATATTTATAATGAGACTATTGTTGCAGTCGTGACTTTATTATGGGAAAATTTTGCAATCTCGACTTTAAAAAATTGTCGTGGCTTTACAATGGGGACATTGTCGCGGATTTGCTAAGGGAATCTGCTGTTTGGGAATGCAATAGTCGAATTCTCCATTTAGTGAATAACCCCCAATTAATTGTGTTTATTTATACAGCTCTGACATCCTCCGCAGTACTTTAAAGAGATCAATAATTCACTTCAGCCTCTGTCCCTGAGAAACACACAGTCTCATTTCCCTATACATTCACACACACAAATACACTGGGGTCAATTGAGACAAGGTTCAATTGATTGTGGTAGGTAAATGGTGCGCACAGAGGAAAACCCATACAAATTTTGAGAGAACATACACATTCCATGCAGATATTATCTGGGGTCAAATCATCAAATGAAATAATTGCAATTTAATAATGTTTTTTAATATCTTTTCCAACTTTACCATTTGATAATTTTTTCCCCAATAATTTCCAGTGGAATGTACCACTTCATTAAGATTGCAGTGCATTGCTCTACCCATGATAGACATGATTTATCTTTCTTTAATTTGGGTTACTCTTGACTTAACAAGACTTGGGTTGAATGGCAGTTTTTATGAATGACACCTCCCCCTAGAATGAAAAATATTCATTCCCTCAGAATTCTTGCTCAACTGAACATTTAGATGACATTGGATTTTGCTATTGCTAGTATTGTTTAAAGTTAAGTTGAATTGAATTTTTTGCTTTCATATGTCAAACTCTTTTTAAGATTTCTCTAAATTAAGGGGAATAGAAAGTATTTCTAAAAGTTGGGATTATGTCATAATGAAAAAGATTAGCAGCAATCAAAGCCCTAATATAACATGATTGATTTTATTTCCCTGAAACAGGAGTGGAAGGAGAGTATGCTATCAGCCAATTCCCTCCAAAAGAATCATTTCAATCATTATAAATCCAATAAATCATTGTCCTTAAAGAAAACTACTCTCCTCATTGTACATCTACATGAAACATTAATTCTGGCATTTACAATTGATGATCCTAGGTAAAATTGTAGGCTAAATACACTCTGGTAGTGGGCAGAAACATAACAATAGAGGTGAAGACTGTAAAACTAGTGTGGGGCCGAGAAAATATATTGATCATAATAAAATCACTGCAATCCATTAGGTAATATTTTTCTAGGTCTGACTACAAGCCTCTAATGGTTAAATGGATAATATCATATGAGAATTGAGTTAAATAAACCAAAAATACTTCATCTCTTGATCTAGACCTGGAGATTATTTGAGGTTGAGAATAGGTCTTGCCAGGCTGTGGTTAATTGGAAATATAAGGCCTCAATGGGAGTTCAAAACACACTTAACTGAATGTGAATATTTGCAGAATAGTTGATTGTTATCCTGTATTTAACACTGGGAATGCAAGAAAAACATAGAACACATCCTAAGAAACATTTTCAAAGGAATCTTTTAAGAAATTTTTAAAATCAGTCTCAAAATTTTTAAATGTAAAAAGCTTATAGTTTTAGTTCCAAAGTCATATGCAATATTTATGGCACAAAAACAGACACTTTTTTTATAACACCCAAGCGTGCAAGTTTTTCATTTTCTATCCAGGCTTAAATGACTTGTCCCACTGATGTCTAATCTATGCACATTATTCTGAAGATATTTATAATTCTAATGTATTAGTAAGGGAGCTGTCTGGATATTTCTGACTTTGCATTTGATATCCTTTTAAACATTTTGAGGGAGAAATGTATTAAAATCGGAAAGACCGCTCTACTATAGTAGTATGGCTATCTATCCATTAAAAATATTTTTAAAAAATCGAGATTGAAAAACTCGCAATGGTAATCTTGTGGGAACAACATGAAATCTCATATGATAAACTCGGAAAGACCTAGAGCAGTCTTTCCGACTTTAATAAATTTCATCTTAGAATCAGCATGAATAAACTTTGTCTATATTTTCCACACTTCTATTTCTGGTTTCTGGCATCAAAGTATTCCTTCAAACCCCTGTTCTCTACTTCATTATATATGTTATAAAAGGGGAAACAGAGCAAAATACTTTTGCCTGAAGTCAGAAGAATACATACCTACAAATAAATATGAGTAATATTGATCCATATGCATCACAATGTGATGTAAATGCATAAAGATTTATGTGTTTTTTTTCACTTCTTCAATAACCTGACGATACACAATTTCCATACAAAAAAAAGCAGAGAAAGATGAAAGAAAAGTAATAACTGTATAATGTATACTAAGCAAGATTAAATGAATGAAGTGAACAAGCTATTGGTTTCCCTGTGAAACAATGTTGATTATATATTAGAAATTCACGTAGTTATGTATAATGGAGATAATGATAAGCCAACTACAAACACATGTGACATTCCTGCAACATAATCAGATGCAAATACATGAATTTGGATGTGATAAAAAATAAATGCGCTGGCCCTTAATGTCCCAAAGTGTCTTCAAACATTCTGCTGGTATATCTGTGTTGTTTGAACTAGGTAAATTAACAACACAAACAGTTCCAGCATTAGGCTTAACTTTAGACTAAATTAAAACAAATAACAGACTAGTGAATGTAAGGAAATAAGTGTAATTTAAAGGTGAAATTTAATAATCTCAGAAAAGACAGATTTCGCTTTTCTGAGTTTATTTCCCAGCATTTTCTAGCGGTAAATATCGGAAGATTTTTTTTTTTGGATCAATGTTTACCAACAATGTAATGTCGGTAAATGTAAAGTATGGCTGCCTTTCCATTGAAAAATTTGATAGAAATACTCGATCTAAAAAGTTCAATCGATTTTTACCTCATGAACAGCTGAGATGTTCTCGGAATAAACTCAGAAAAGCAAAATTGCGCTTTTTTGAGTTTATTAAATTTTGTCCTAAATATCCTTTAAGCATTCTGCTTGTAATCTGATAACGTATTGCTACCCAGAAATTAAAACAGTGAGTAAATATAGCCGTGACCTTGCTTATCCAAAGTTTAACAGTCAGATACAATAGAAAACAAAAATCTCTGCATCATGTTTAAAGGGGATATAAACCCTCCATAACAATATGGGTTCATTAAATCCATGTTAATGAATATATGATTTTCTAATAGACTTTTTTTGTTACCATTTTTTATAAACTTATTTCATGAAATCATTTATTCTCACCTACTCTCCCCTACTTTCTTTTCCTAGCTTTTTCAAGACAAAAGAGGGCTAGGAGACCAGGTCCCTAATTTTCATTCTGTAAGGGTTCTCCAGTGTGAATATTTTCAGTTTCTGAGCCATCTTGTTTTTCTGGCTCTCTAGTAACACAGCTAGAGAGTTACATGGTTTAGTAAGTACATTGCTGTCCAAATCCCCTTTGCACTGAGCTGCTCTACAATGTACCTTTGTAAATAACACAAAGAAAGTGTCCATTTTGTCTTTGTAAGTGGCAGTTTAGAGATTGCTGATTACCAACATACAGAGAGAAATCTTTCTTTTTCCCAAACTGACACAATAATAATATATAATTTGAGAAAGATTAGAAATCTAAGATGATGCAGGGGAATTCAGCACAAGACAGTGGATATCTGAGATAACATCTATAGCGGCATGTTTTGCAAAGTGGATTTATTGGGCAATTTCGTTGGAATCCCTTTAAAGCGTTCACTGATGTCCACGTGCAGCACATCAGCGAGCGCATAACAGCATATGCGAAGTGATGCGAAGGATCCAGAGCTCACTGCGCACATTGCTGAATTACCCCCCTAGTGTTCAGTATTAGGGCGAAATTGATTAAAGTCGGACAGACCGCTCTGTTTTTCCGAGTTTATCATGCGAGATCTGTGCAAGTTTTTTTTATCTCGATTTTTTGATAAAAGGTAGCCATACTACTAATGTAAAGTATGGCTACTTTTCCATTGAAAAATTCGTACAGTAATCTCGCAAGATCTTGCGCGATAAACTCAGAATGACCGAGAGTGGTCTTTCCAACTTTAAGAAATTTCGCCCGTTCAACACAATTAACCCTACTACATCTATACATGCATAAAGGGGTACTAGTATCAAAATAAAAAGTGGCTGAAACTATGGGGGAATTTGGTAGAAAGCTGTGTATTTGTAGAAAAAAAAGTCCTAAACTTTAGGGTTAAACAAACAAAATGCAGTTATTTCATGTGCTTGTATTAGGAATGGTATTTGCTTGTGAATAGGACACCATGATTAATTATTTAATCAGAAAAGTACAACTTCCTGTCTCCTTCAGTAGCTTGTATTCTACACAGAGGTCAGAGTTGGCTCATTCTCCTGTGCATATATCTCACAAAGTTAGAGCCTGAAATCTTCATTTTTCCCACTGAATAGATTTAACATTTTGCTGTATAAATCTTCTGAATATATGAAAGTGCATGAGTAAAACCAGCAATCCAAACAAACCCCAGCATTTTTAAATTGCATGTAAACTGGACTTATTACATATTAGGCAATGTCCTAGCACTATTAAACACTTGTTTAAAACATTAAATAAATGATAAACATGCCTTATTATGTTACCAATATTCCTTGACTATGACTTTAGCCTTATACAGTGCTGAAAATTATTTGGTTATGAAGCTCTGTAACAACCAACAGTTCCTGACCCATACTGCTTTGCAGCCATGTTTGACTGGAGTGGTGCTGGGTTATTTTACAGATTAGAAAAAGCCATTAATGTTTAAACAAATTTTGACCAAGGACCCAAATCCATGCCTTCTGAAGTCAGAGCTCACTAAGGCCATTAACACATTTCATTTCCATACAAAGATAATATTTTTCTTACTAGTTTCATTTTTTATTAAACTAATACATGCAATTCTGAAAAGCTAAGATGTGATCATTGTCCTTTATTTATGTTTGCTCAAGCTGATGGATGCTGATGGAATATTCTATGCGTTATGCAAATAGTTCTAAATGTTTATGTATTTTCTTATCACCTATTAATTGACTAAACTCAAGAGATGCCTCTTCATGCATTGTAAGGAAATTATTAGACTTGATGCACTGCAGTACATTGCCACCTTGCTGACCTCTTCATCACTAGCATGCTGCTGGCAGTACAGCTCTGCATCCTTTGGCAGATGTCCAGTGCTCTTGTCTATTCCACAATACAGAGTAACAGAAAACAAATGTTTATTATATAATCTGCTGCTGAATAGACAAATGCTGAACAGACATTTAAGTAAATAGTACATTCTACTACTTTTTCCATCTCCAAGCATTAATGTAACCATTTCTAACTTGTATACATATAATTTACATTCAGTGCTTCTCTATTTATACATTTGCTTGATTCCCTTTTCAAATACATTTAAAACAGTTTCAAATTACATTTTCTGATATGTAAAAACAAAAATTTTTTTAATGTAAGGTCTCAACTCGGAGGTGTGTTATAATCTCACACACCTGTAATAGCCCAAACATCTAAGGGGTGTGTAAATGTTTTCTACTCAATGACATTTTTAAGTACAGATCATCAGAACCAAAATGTAAATTAAAAGGCGGTTTTCAATAGAAAGGTAGCCAGCCATACTTTACAATAATATGGCTACCTTTCCATCAAAAAATCCAATTGAAAAACTCTATTAAAGAGTTTATATCGGTAAAAAACGACTGACAAATATCAATCGAATTTTTACCAATTGAACAGCTGAGATCTATTCGGGATAACTTCAAAAAGGCTGAAATTGGCCTTTTTGAGTTTATTAAATTTCTTAGAGTGCTTTAGATCTACATCTTATATATACTGTGTATATATACATACATACATATTCCACTGGGTTTGTATTTCATAAAGCTTTGGTAATGGTAAAGCTTCTGAAAGTGTTTGTTTTCATTTTTTTCCTGTTTGGTGGAAATAGCATCAGAAATGAAGTAGGAACAATATATTTAACATTTATGCTCAAGAGGATTCCTCTATATCTCATATATCTAGCACACCTGCACAAGATGATGAATTGGGAGCTCTACAAGTCCCATCAGTAATATAAATGTTATTTCTATTTCTGGGACAGCAGCTTTATAGCCAAATTCATATGCCTAAAGATCCTTATATTAGAAAAAAAAAGCATCATTTAAGGTAAAAAAACAAACAGAATATATGGTTACACAAAGGATTAAGTGAGGAGATATGAAGGATTCATATGTGACATTCAAGACTTAGAAGACAAATGTGTTGGTATTATATAGCGCATAATGACTATATGGGACAAATGTATGTTACAAACTTTATGCATTTTTGGACCTTCAGTGGTTAGATTAGGAGAACATCATTTAAGTGAGAAGACAACGGTAGCAACAAATGCCCATTCTGAATGCCAACATGCGCAGAACATACTGTGCAGATTGCGGCAGGTAAAAGTAGGCAGTGTTTTATTACATCAGTAGTTTCAACAACATAGCAGTTTTTCCAAGGGTCTTATTTATAATAAAAAAATAAATAGATAATAAAAAACAGGTCAAAATCCATGTCCACCTCTCCAATTCTGCTTATTCATCAAACTTTGCAATGTTGTGAATTTGAGTCTAATTTGGAAGCTTACTTGGAAGTTTATAAAACTCTTTGTATTGCTTTGCACGTGTGTGCATGTGACTTTCACCAATTTAGCAAGCGACGGACTGCATCAAAGTGGCAAATTTGACAAGATGTACCTGTAATGTGTCAGTTTGATTTTGGCAGATCAAACTGGCGAAGTGGGTGGTTGATGGCAGGGCTCCAGTGTGGAGTAAGGTAACTACACTCAAATGAGCAAAAGAATATAGCAACCAATGATAGCATAAACTAGGAATATGGTGGCATAGAAAGGGGATGTAATATTCACTTGATACAGTTAAACTGACATTGTAAAGATTACATCACTTCACTTCACTAGGGTTAGTGGAGTCGAATTTGCATCATTATATGTCCACAAGTGTCCGACTGACTACACTGCACTATACATGCAATAATGTCTGACATTGCTTACTTCCTTGGCATGGGAATCCACCACATAGTGAATGAGTAGTAAATTTGCATCTTTCAGAGCATAGCAACATTGAGTGTTCACTTTGACTGTTGAATTTGCACTTGAATATGCCCCTGGATCTTAGGAAATGGTTATAATAGCTATAATATAATGTTGTGATGTCAAACTGACTTAGTAATAGTTTCTGTAAGAACACGCCTGTAGAGTTATTCCCTGATGCAGAAACTTTCATGCAGGGCTCACAATATGATAATTAAGATACAAAATATATCTTCTAAATCAGAGGTCCCCAACCGCCGGTCCATGGACCAGGACCGGGCCGTTGGGGTTTTTCAGCCGGTCCGTGGTGCCGCTGACACCTAGCTCTGTGGCCCTGCAACTGGTCAGAGCACGCGATAATGTTCTCTGCCATAGCCATGACCGCTCGCAGCTGTCACGGCAGAGAACATTATGCAGGATGGGGTGGGGCAGAACATGTGGGGCGTGCCGGGGCAGCAGACTGGCCTCATTGACGCGGCTCCTGGTACCGGTGTTAAGTGTGTAGCGC
>WMED01001237.1:0-28578 GCA_019650415.1 Pipa parva
TGTCACTTGTTCCGAAGTGAGGTGAACACTACGCGCCTCACTTCGGAGGTTCCTGAATTCTCCCCTAAATCTCTGAATGAGTTACCTATGTGAGTTGAGCATAAAAATGCTGGGAAAAGGCTGGTGCACCATGATATAAACATGGGCTGAATTATTTCTGTCTTGAAAAGAACAAACATGACACTTCCAAAATCACTGCATATAAACCAAGCCAACCCATGTAATCTCAGTGGAAGCAATGTTATTAAGATGACTATTTTCTGTGAGGGTTAGCCTAGATATCAGAGCTTTCAAGGTAGAATTCAGATTGCACCACACTATTTTAGATGAAAACAGTGAATACATAGAAAACAAGAATAAAATACAGTCTGTTCATGTTCACAGATTCCAACAGAAAAGTTCCCACTGGATCTTCTTTAAGGTTGTTTTTACTTCCTCTTTAGTTTACCTCTTTGTGATGTCTTTAGTGGCAAGACACTTGACACAGAATAAACAGAGGATTTTGACAAATCAATCCTTCCTTTTTTCCTCAAAAGAAATGATTCCACACTTACCAGCACCTTCCATCTCTGCAGCTCCTGGAACATCCATAAAACCCAGAGTGCACACTGTTTTCAAAAAGAAGTAAGCATGCTGGTTAGGATCTAAAACCCAGGAAGTACCTATCCCCTACAGCAGGGGTGTCAAACTCTGGCCCGGGGCCATATTTGTGTCACAGTGTAATTAGATTTGGCCCACGATAAAATAGTACAGCTAGCCCACCAGTAGACAGAGCATGCATTGCTGATACTACAAATCCCATAATGCTCTGCTGATGTGTTGGCATTTCAATCAGAACCCACAAATGCCCACTCCTCTGTTGACATTAAATAGCGACCATTATATCAAGGTTGGCCCTCAACTTTGTCCAAGTTTTGAATATTGTCCAACTGTGTATTTGAGTTTGACACCCCTGTTTACACACAACACAGTGTTAAAAAAAGTAGTGGTAAATAAGTAAACTAAGGAGCTTCTTAGCTCTTTCAGATCTGTAGATTCCTGTAAGGTCAGTACTTACCCGCACAAGCGTTGGGCATCGCGGCGCTGCAGGTTCTCCGGGTTGCGGCCGCCGTGCATGCGCACTGACTTCATAGTGCGCACGACGCGGCGGCGCGCTTTTTGAATTGCCAGGCACGATCATCTGACAGGCTCCCTAGCTATATAAGGGAGCCTGTCAGAAAGGTCCGGTGCCTGATTATAGGTTCCTTACCTTGTTGCCTGTTCCTGTTTGTACCCAGCCTTGCTACAGCCCTTGTGTCGAGCCTTGCTACAGCCCTTGTGTCCAGCCTTGTTACAGCCCTTGTGTCCAGCCTTGTTACAGCCCTTGTGTCCTGCCTTGCTACAGCCCTTGCGTCCAGCCTTGCTACAGCCCTTGTTTCCAGCCTTGCTACTGCCATTGTTCCTGCTTGACTTGCCTGGTCTCCCTGCCTGTTTGGTCCAACTTAGGAAGAATTCCGTAGCCCTGTTCTGGTTACTCAGTCCTAGGGGCCGCGACCTGGGTTCCCTCCTCAGCGAAGTCCTAACCTCCATGCGGGGGCTCTAGGCGAAAACAGGGGGTTCCTTAGACTCCGCGCCCTAGTGTCTGGTTACCTTTGCGGGTTTTATGGCTGCTACCTTTTCTCCTAAACATACAACCCTTACAATTCCCCCAAATTCAAGTTGGATTTAGAAACAGAACAAGTTTAATTATGATTTAAAAGGTCAGTAACACCAAAAAATAAAATGACTTCTTTGGATTGGCATGGCATTTATTCAGATAAAGACATCACTTGCTAAAATGCTTTCTGGCTTTTTTTTTTCCTTATTATGAACAGACATGTATGCATTTGTTGAACAGCTTGCACCGATACTATTATTTCCTAAAATTATTCAAATTCAAAACCTTTTGCAAAAAAAAAAACCAAAACACAATTTTTAAGTTAAATGTCATATGTATTTTCATTTTTGGTGTTCCAGTTCCTTTAAGTAAACTTAAAGCCAGCTGTGTGATAATCACTGCATACTATGTTAGGTTGGCTTGAACAGCCCATGAAGATCTGTCCCATTAGTCATTCCTAAGATGTTCTATTACCACTTGTGTTACAACAACATCTGTTTCTCTTTCATTGTGCAGCATCCAGATTTTTTTTTAGATTTTTATAATCCTGTCTCATTGTCTCTATCATTCTAGACAAAACAACTTCTTACTTTAGGAATGCAACACAGATTTCGGCTGTTTTGGCCATAGAGAGAGTTTTGTCTTAACAAAGATACCTGAAGAGATTCTGAAATATGTTTTGACTAATGAAATCACTGACATGCAAGCGGCATGCCCTTTAGCATAATAATGGTTTTATAGAATATAATGTACTCACTTTAATCGATGATACTTTTTGCTTCCCTTTTAACAGAGATTTTACACAGTGTTTATTACTGTGTATTTCCTTAACATTCCCTTGTGGGCTAAAATACTAACCACAAGATTTAGGGGTTATTGACTAAAGTCCGAATTGTTGCATAAAGGTGTGAATTCACCAGCTAAAGATGGGTCACAATAGACTGCTACTGTTGCAGTCACGACTTCATTATGGAAATGTTGTCACAGTAGCGTCTTTACTATGGGAATATTGTCGCTGCTGTGACTTTAAAATTGTCACAGTCATGGATTTGCTATGGGAATCCGCTGTTTGAGAATTCGACAGTAGAATTCTCACTTTAGTCCAGGGGTCTGCAACCCATGGCTCTCGAGCCAGATGCGGCTCTTTTGATGGCTGCATCTGGCAATTTGTCTGTAATGAGCGGTGCTCACATGCAAGCACTGCTCGTTACAGTCTGCCTGCTAATTGCCGGCAAGTACTGTAGAGACAAAGTTCTCTCAGCACTTCTGGGTTGCTAGCCAATCCGGAGCTGCTGACGTCAACTATGTGATGTTGCATATGATGCCAGCGGCTCTGGATTCAACAGGGCTGAGCAGAGCTGCACGTATATGGCTCTCTCAGCCATAAAGGTTTCAGACCCCTGCTTTAGTCAATAACCCCCCTTAATGTTGTTCAGTACGCCTTGCCAAATTCACCACAGTCTGACACTTGGTAAATAGGCAAAAATCATAGTAAATAATGTGGGGAGGTGTTTAAGTCTGCCACTGTTGTAAGTATCACAGAGCTGATGAACAAGTTTAGTTGGGGAGGTGGTGAATGGATGAAAATTCATCTACTAATCTTGCACTTTGATGAATAGCCCCCTTACTGTAAATACACAAATGCTGTGCTTTGTTTAATCTCAAACAACAAAGATTCAAAGGCACATACATTTTGGGAATATTGGTTTTAAAATTAAATAATTATTGGATTTTAATTTTTGGGACATGAAATTGGTACCTCTTAAGGGTTCACAATTATTGGTATTTGGTTATTTATTAGTGTGTCATTAGCCTTGCAAACCGGATCACCCCAAATGCAGATAAAATTCAGCATTTTTACATGTGATGTTGTGGGAGGTCATGTGTAATGTGCAGTGGATATGAAGCCTCTTAAGATTAAAATAGTTCAGATCCTGGAGTTAAAACCAGATGGCAAACAATGGATTAGGTTAGATCACAGTAAGCATTGATGATATTTCCAAGATAATTTCAGTCTGTACCAGGAATAGATAGTTTGTAATCCTAGGTTAATGAATGAGTTTTTTTGCATAATAATGTTTGTGTTGCAAGTAGTGAATCTGATAAACTGAATAAAAATGAAATGTTTGGACAAGCAAATAAATCATTGACTAAATGACTTTGGCCACCAATAAAAAAATAGCAATAGTATGTTTTGTCACTGAAAAATTCCTCTATAGTCAATGTCAATAACATCTCCATATACAATCACATACCCTACTGTGTGAACAATCAGCAATGTGGCCCCTCCCCGACTTGCTAGGGAGCAGCAGGTCTGGAAACTGCAAAAATCTTCTTTCCCTTTTAATATTCAGGGACATAATGATTAAAACTTCCCACCCTTCTGAAACACATTTAACAGCATATGTTTTTCATTTTAAAATTATTGTCAAATTCAAAATTCATACATGCCATCCCCCCCCCACACACACACACTTTGGACAGGGGATACAGGATGTAGTGTTATCTATGTACCAATCTGTCCAAAAACATTCCATGAATATTTAGCAGGTAGGAAAATATTTTTTATTGAAAGATTGCCTGATTCACGTATAAAAATATTTCACAACATTATTATTCTATACATAAAGATTCATTAAAACTCAATATGGATTGATCTTTAATTAATATAACCTTCTCCTTAGGTTATATTGTACTAGCTACAAGGTGGGTCCTCCAGCCCTATGACAGTGAAGATTCACTCCAGAATTGCTACTTGACATCTTGCTAATCTTAGTCAGCCTTTTCCCTTGGGACAATGGCCCAGCACAGGTTTATTATGTATTTCTTGGGGACTGACACAAAAATGGCTGACAAGAAAGGTTATATCTGTCAAATAAATCTGGCTTTTAATACAGAAAAATAAATTGTCTGTGGCACAGTATATGATGATTTTTTTACTTTGGATAAAAAAAAAAAATCTCTGAATAATGCTAGTCTCCAATTCATGTATTTAATAGTCAACAAATGTAAACTCATTGCATGATGGTTCTACCTGTGAGGGATTAATTGATTTCAGTTTATTCTATTAGAAAAGTTGGAGAAAAAAAAACTGTAAACCTCATTACCAGAAAATAAAAGCCTCTGGCCAATTGTGGTTCCCTTTGGGTTGCGTCCTCTCCCACAGCTATGGAACCTCTCCCTGCCTGCACTTTTCCAGACTTTTTGAACATCCTCTGTCTCATCTGCACCATATCACTGGATCTAAAGTGAGTCAACTCTTAGGAATAAGCTTCCTGTATATTACCTTCCTCCTGGCTCTATGGGGGAGGTAATTGTTCAGCTTTCTCTATTCACAGCATTTATTAAGCATGCTGTGTATTGTTTGCTTCCTCAGGACTAAGCAGCAATGCATTTGTCAAAGTACCTGTGCATTTTAGATAAAATGACATCAAGCACGTTAGATATCTAATTTTTTTCACTGGATAACTGAACATCAGCTAAACACATAGGGCTTTATTGACTAAAGGCTGCATAGTCACATATAGCTCTGAATTCACATTTGATTACCCATGTCCGCTTATTAATAAAACTATGTGATGTGGTGAATACGCGTCTAATTTGGCCGACTATGATAATCGCAATCTTACGGAGCTCATCGCATCACTTTGCATGTGTGTGCACAAGTATTTTGACAATTGACCAAGCAGATCAACCAGATAAATAAAAATAAAATTGTCAAATTTTGTTCACATATTAGCATTTCTCCTAAAACAGTTACTTTTTTAGTCCTCTTGAAGTAACCATAATAAGTATCACAGTCTTCAAATGGTTGGATTATGTAAGGTTGTGTCTTCAACTACAATATCCTAGCCTGAGTATCCTTCCATGAGTACTGTAACAATGGCAGCACTCGTCCAAATAGTTTTTCTGAAATCACCTGTTTTGGACGAGCATTGACATTTGTTATTACCATGTGACGCATTCTTTGTTGGACGCATCTCCTGTCAGTGTAGCAAACAAAGTAAAAGTTTCTTCCTAGTATTAAACCAATAATCTCCCCCCACTGAAATTCAGTCTTGAATTTCACCATTAAATTGTTTTACTACATGCTTTGATTTTGGTTCTGTGTAACACATTTACATAAAAGTGTTGTATCCATCTACTTTGCTGTCTGAGAAATATGTTGAAGGGAATCACTGCGTATACTGTACATTTGCCTCTCAAAATACCCCTACTGTGTCGTTTTAAGTTAATCATGTATAAGACAGGTATAGATCCTCTCACCGGTGATAGTAAGGCAGCAGTGCTAACCACTGAGCCACCCCATGCCCCAACTTTCCATCATCCTGTGCTAGATTCCACCGTGCATCTTTGTTTAATTAGAAATGTGAGAGATGCCAGCATCTTCATATTAAACAGAAGTCACTGGCTCATTTTTATCTGCCACCAGCATCATCGTACATGTTTCATGTCAAAGGTCATGCACCTTGACATCATTTTAGTATTAATACTCAGATTATGAAGGACTGTAGAAACCAGTGACTTTATTTTTTAACAAAGTAATCTATTTTTAACTATGTTTGTGGGGTCATTGTTTAATGAGTTCTTGTCTTCACCTTAATATGCAGCATTTCATCTCCCTGTGAATGTGTTTGTCATTTTACCTGCTTTGCTAATGCTATCTCTTGATACCTATTCATGCTAAGCAACTGCTCTGTATCAGGGGAAAAGAAGATTGCGCAGTTTATGTCTGTTACAATGACAGTTATAAAAATTATCATGAGAAAGAACCGGCAGACCATATTTTCTCATAATCAACATAAGGAAAGTTAGCAGAGTAGAGGTCACACTTAGACATAAGGAAATAAACAGGAGCACCGGTTAGTATAATAATATATACGGAATACACAGAAAACATTATATACAGCTTGTATGGGTTATGGTCCATTTAATTTCGCAGACAATGAAGCAACAGGAAATAGTTAGCAGTAGGTAACAGCCTGCTGTGGGCAGAAAACATTTCATTTGTATGTATTTGCATTTAAAACATCAAGAAGGGATATAATACTGATTGCTGGGCTATGGTAGGCCTGACAGTTCCCCATTGACAGTGAAAACAACAGCACCATTTATTACATCCAGTGTTGCTTAGTTATTGTTGTCTTTGGATACCTTCAGATTTTTCACAGCTCAGGATAGAGACATAGCTCCCATAATATGCTGAGATAGGATATGGAGCAAATTCAATTCTATGCTGTTTAATTTATTCATGTTTATACAAGTTAAAAGTAAACTCCTATTTTAGTTTTTCTCCAGTTTTGCTCTTATTGAAAAACTGCAGCAAGTCAAACACCTGGAACTGGAAGCAGTACATTCCCATCACAGTATCTCTGAGAACAGGGAAGTCAGAGCAACATTCCTTCATTACCCATACTCCCCTATGCTCAGGGCAGAGCAACGCCATGGGTACAATGAATTCTAGCATATTCAGCAGCACACCTTTTCTTTCCATAAGTCTGAGGCGCTGCTCCCTATATACCTTCTCTAGTATGAAATCATATAGGAATTTAAAGAAAGCAGCACACATGCAATTTTTAGGGTGCAGTGTCCCATTTATTCGAACGAGTGCAGTGGTGCAGTTAGGTATAAAGAATTCTGATGAAGGATATATATATTGTGTTTGTGCTTCTTTCTTTTAACTTCCTGTACAATTTAATTCAGACATTTTATCCACTACATTAATATAGAATATAGACACTTAGATGTTACACAATAGAGTTGATAATATTTGAAGCAGCACCTCTAAAATGAGTAAATTTATATATGTAAACTAATCTAATATCATCCCTTGTACAATCAACTGTCTGACAGCTTATGGGCATTTGGTAACATGGTGTCAGGATTACTTGGGGTTTACAGGGCACCACAGTGGATTTGGCGCTGGCCCCACCCAAGGCACGGAGTCTAAAGGATCCCCGGTTTTCACCCTTAACCCCCGCATGGGGATATGGCCTTTGCCACAACTAAATCTCCAGGTTGCAGCACCTGGGGTGCTACCCACTGGCAGTGCTGAGGTGGTGGCAGAGGAGTAGGAGGGAATTTCCGAGAGCAAGATCACCAAAACCAGGTACACAAGGTGAAAGAGACCAAAACTGGAGAAAGGCAGACTTAGCCGAAAACTCTTCAGAGAGAACAGAATAAACAGGTAAACCATGAATCACATGGAGAAGCAGAAATGCAGCAGGATTAGGACTTAGGAATCAGGATACATGGACTCTGGACTCAGGATACAAGACCTCAGGATAAAAAGACTCAGGACACCAGGAAACAGACCTACAATCAGGCAATGAGGCAGCCAGCTTGAAGAATAAATATACCCAGGACCTAATGGGGATTGGCTGGCAAACAGCTTGCAGATTGGAGTAATTGAAAGTAATTATTCAAATTACCTTTGCAAGTGATCAAGTAGGGCTGAAATCAGGCACTAGAAAACCAGCAAGGCAAGAAATCTCAGATTGCTCTGTAGCAAGAATGTAAGATCATTGTCTGCTAACAGGACATCCAGGATTCAAGTCCCAGTACCAGAGTGACTGCTGTGTTACTCTCCCTCCCTACTCTCTACCCTCTAAAGGGGAGGGGTGCTAACTTGAGCTGATCACAAAAAGTTAAAGGCAGTGCTGGGGGAGAGAGGAACTTTGCATCCCTAGTTATATTAATCCAAAAAAAATGAGTATTAATCCTTTATATATTTAGTGCAGATTTATTACATAATTTCTGGCTTCTAAACACTGCTTTTGGTGGGAAACCATTTTTCCAAATGCATATAAAGCCATTAAAGACACAGCATCCCCCTTCTGCTTAATTACACTTCCTGAAGAAGCCAGATATTATTCTTTTTACTGATCTGTTCAAGCCCAGTGCTTTTCCAGGCAGTGCTTAACTCTGCTGTTGTTTGCTAGGTTAATGGACTCTGGCAACCAGAATACCATATAAATGTAATAGAAATGATCAAAATGTTCTTAAATCTTTTATTTACCATTGAATTACTTTTTAGTATTTTATAGATAGTGGCATTTCAAAACAGTTTGCAATTGGTCTATATTTATTTATTTTTTTGTGTGTGTTTGTGCGTTTTTTTATAAGTTTGGTTTGGTTTCTGTTTTTTGTTTCCAAGGGTTGATGACCTTCAAAAACCATAAAATTAATTAATCTGTGCATTGATTTCATTTTTATGTTTTCTTATTTATAATTCATTTTATTCACTTTCCTTTATTTTCAGCCCCTGTACCATTGCTTGTTTAACCTGTAATTAACTTATTTTGTGCTTGTTAGGTTAATTAATATACCCTAGCAATCAAGGACAATTAAATGTATCCGAGAACAGAAGCAAAAAGTTATAATTAAAAGTTCAATATTTTTAAGACTTCCAAAAATAAAGAACAAAGATCAAATGCAAAATTTGTTTGAATTTTCTTAGAATACTGTGGGCAGAGCCGGCTCTGGCCCTATTGGTGCCCTAGGCACCCCCTCGGTGCCCCCCCATCCCGAGCTGCTCCCCCCTCGCAACACCCCCCCTCATGACACCCACCTCCGGTGCCCCCCGGCCAGCTGGGAAGTTACTGCAACAGCGGCTGCCAATTGGGGGATTTAAATTGAGCTGCGGCTGCAGTAGCATTTGGCTGGCACTGTAAAAAAAATGCTAGGGGCGCCCCCCTGGGCAGGCGGCGCCCCTAGCATTTGCCTACTCTACCTAATGGCAGAGCCGGCACTGACTGTGGGGTACCAGAGCCCCAGTGATGCAGGACGAGTGGGGGAATTGTGGGGGCTGCAGGACTGCAGGGACAATATACCAATGGGTGATGAACACTGCAACCTTACCTGCACACAGCAATTACGCATGTGCTTGCACAAGCTCTGTATGCAGGTAAGTAAGAAGTGTTTGCGGCAGCACATGAAAAAATTGGCAGGGGGTGGAGCGTGCTGAATTTGAAAGTAATTAACTTCATATTTTGCCTACGTGGGGCATATTTACCCTGCCAGGTTTGAGATTCCTGATCTACAACATTCTAAATGTAATTCCAATGCAAAAACTCCATTAAAAGTCAAAGTGAGTGACCAGCAAGTAGTAGTGAAAAAAATTGCAAAGCTATATGGATAATAGCTGAATTCTCATGAGGAAAAGGCTTACTCTACAAAAACAATAAAGCTGAAGATCCTAGTTTATTCTTGTGCTTTTTAAGCAAGTCTGTAAGCTAGCCACTTTACATTTCTGTACATCAGACATAAGTATTTAAATGGAAAACAGTCCCAAAGCACCTTGTGTGTAAAGTTTTTAGTGAGGCGATAATTCATACCCCTCCAATCTCTAAATCTGAGAGAAGGTGGCAGGAGTTACTCTTTCACAGTTACAAGTTCCTTCCTTTATACATATTTCATAACTGTGCTAAAGGCACACAATTGATGCTGGGAAGTATAAAAATAGGACCAGTCAGACTTATCTCTGATTATCTGCAACCATCTGCTTTCTCTGCGATAGTTTTCCTGGTCCAAACTTGGCAATATTCTTTACTGAAATGGAACACGGTGTTTCCTCAACTGCAACTAGTTATGTGCTCCTTTTTTATTACTGCAGCCAATGTTTTGTAAGATTCTGCAAACATAATGAAATGATTATCCTCTCCTCTCCTTTATCTTAACACAATCTTTTCTTCTTTCTCTAAATTTAAATGCAAGAAAAACATTCTTTCACTTCTTGTAAAATCTGAAGTCTGAGTCATCTGCATAAAATTTCTTCTCATTGTTCCTACCCCCACACCTTGTGATATACTGTGTGTATATATATATATATATATGTAGTGAATTTGTGACAAATTTAACAGCTACAGTCCTGAACTTACCCACCTATATCCATGACTTTTTATCATGATATCAGAATTAGGGTTGTGCGGTTTGGATTTGTGTCAGCCTGACAAAATCTCACACTGCAGATCTGAGATAAGTTTGATTAGGTAAAATAGCTATGAGCCGATAAGAACCAAATATGAAACACGTACAACGTTGGTTCTTTGGCTCATATATGTTTCCGTACTTCACAATTTTTGAAGTTTAAATTGAAACCGAAAGTTTGAAATGAGTTGTAAAGGTTCAAACTGTTTTGAAAGCTCAAATTGATATTCCTACCCTCACATGTGACTCTTGTCTCATTTTAGCTTTGTATGCAACCAAGAGAATATTTGTGGAAACTTGCAAAACTACTATTCCCTGAACTTTTCAGTTCTGCAGATTTTAAAAGGAACAATAAAAAATTGTGAATTAAATTACAAGCACATGATCATGATGATGATTCATCATTGTTTAAATTCTAGGCAGAGGATGGAGGTCCCTGTCCTGTATAGCTTACAAAATAAATATATTGATCCCTGTAATATACAGATGGAGGAATTAGTACTACAAAATCAATGTAACCATTCAATGCATCAGATGTAAAAAAGCGCAGGTACCCTATAAAGTTGAAATTGCACAAATGATTATTTTAATAATCATCTATGCGTTTACCTATATCTTATTATTAATATTTCATTTTAGCTGTGCAGCACATTGTATGAGAAATGTATGGTGCCTATTTATAAATGGATGTGGTGCTTTGCATTTATAACATTCAAATTAGTGCCAGAGAAAACCTTATGTCACCAGTGAAATAGCGTTTGTGCTACTGAACAAAATGTAATCGAGAGCAGAAGAAATATTTGTTTTTTGCAAACAGAAGCACTATTTTGCTGTTGAAATAATACTTTGAGTCACTGCCTATATAAAACATAATGCCTGTCTGGAACCTTTTAAAATTCTGATAAATCTGTGCTTTTATCTTCCAAGGATGGATACAAATACCTGAGATTTTGTATATTATTTCACTTATGAATTATATTTTATAATAATGTATAAGAAAAAGGACACTTACATCAAGCTATATCTATACCACATATTAGAGATACTGCATTATAATTTAGATTATAATATACACTACAATTCAATGCTGTTGGTTAGTCATCTTAAATAAGTTCGAACAATACAATGGAAAAGAAAAAAAATATATACTACCCTGAATTAATGACAGATGTAGAAGTGATTCTGTATCATCTCTGGAGGGGAATAAGTAGACGGAATACTAAAGTCAGGTTCATTAGGTCACTTTGCAATACAAACTAACCCCATGACACCTTGTAAAGACATATAATTATGCCTCACTTGGACAATCAGTTGAGTGCTGAAAATCCAGATTGTTTCAAATTATCCAGGGTGCCCTCTTCACATCTAAACAACCCTCCAGAGATATAATGATTTATTTATATAATGAATAAAAAGAAAAATCCTACAGTATTCATTATGACAATAGCGTTCCTGTTATAAAATAGATAATGCTAGGGGAGCAGTCTTTTTTGTGACTTCCCTTAACAGACATAATAAACAAAGCAAACACTTTGAGATAGAATATCCTGAAGTTTGGCTGAATTATTAAACATGACCAAATTAAAAAAAGGAGTGACTGGAAATCAGTTTGTGACATGACAAAAATACCAGGTTCAACAATAAAATTAAAGGAACATTTAAATCTCCAACAGTTATTCGCGATCTAATTACCACTGCTAAATAAATGCTTTTTGGCGTATTTATTACTTAATAGTTCCTGTAGTTTTGAATTTACAGTCTCTTTCACTTACTTTATCTACAGCAGATTTATTTGGGATATTAAGTCAGTACATAAATCAAAATGCATTAAATTAACATAGGCTAATAGGTTGACAGATAAGTGTTAATGACTTAACTGTCCCTTTAAGAAGGTTAAAGCATACATTAAACAATTGAATCCTACTTTACATTACCATAGCTTTAATCACAAAATGTGTGATCTTAAAATACCTGCTTTTGTTCATGTTGAACAGATGATATACCCAGACAACTAAATATAAACAAAAATACCTTAAAATAAAACACTTTATCTGAAGAGATGTGAGGAAACCCAACACTCTAAGGCTAGGTTCACACGAGCGTATTATGCTCAGTGCATAATACGCTCGTAATACGCTCGTGTAAAAAAAAAAAAAAAAAATACGGCTCGATGCAAGCCGTACTTACTTAGTTCCGGACACACTAGCGTATGATGCACATGGGACCGGAATGCTGTGTGTCGCATTTTGGCCGGCGTATTATATACTGCGCCCAAAATGAAACCACACAGGAAGTGATATGAACGCCAAGGGAGCTTGGCATATTTTTCTTTTTTTTCCCACTAGCGTGTTATGTGCTGAGCATAATACACTTGTGTCAACCTAGTCTAAACCTGTGGTTTTCATCTTTGTTGCTTTCCACGTAAACAATGAATTCACAATGAACAGTATATGAAGCTTGTAGAACAATGCACATCCTGAAAGCACAGGAAACCATTGCTATGTGTGTGGGTGAGAGAGAGTGTGGGTATGTGGGTGAGAGAGTGTGTGGGTATGTGAATGTGTGGGTGTGGGCATTTGTGCATGTATGTATGCGAGTTTGTGAGTATATGACGGTACATGTACTGTATATAAGTGTGTGTTTTGAGGGGGCTTTGTTGTGTGATACACAGTACACCAGCAATCTAAGGCTTAACATGATGAAGTGGCCTCTTGTGACAGACACACTAAGCTTTGTTCATGCAAAACTACTTATTTTTTTTCCATTACATTTCCTTAAATCTGTCTTATTTCCCAAGCAATTGAACAGCTCAGTTATGCCATTGGCAGGGTCTGTATCAATCAATCAGATTGATGTGTGTGTTATCGCACTGCAGTATTTGTGTGAAATCTTCACACCTCTCTATTTCCTCAGAGCTGCATTACTGAATGGAACTTACCCCTTTAAAATGAACCCATTTAGAATCCAGATGCTGAATGAATTCAGCAGACAGACGGTGTAATGGAATGTCAGCTTTCCAGACTGCTGCCTTGCAGCTATGGCAATTTTGGTCTATTATTATTAATTTCTTTTCTCTGTTTCCAAGGCTGCCTCAGGCTCTGAGTTTTAGATTCTATATTCTTATTAGTCCTTCCATCCCGATTAGGAAAGCAATTAAACATCTACACCTGAAAATGGAAATTCAGCACACTCGTGCAATAAACCACATTGTAATCCTTTTTTTTGGCAAGCAGGCATCCTCAGGAACTGAATGTGACCAAGTGGATTCACACAATTACTTTAGCATTTAAACAACTGAAACAGCATTGTGCATCTCCATGGTTTACAATGTAGTCATAGAGTCTGTGTTACAAACATGAGATGAGTTGGCTGTTTATGGTTCGGTTTATAGACCAGCTCACATAACCTATTCGGTTTGCTAAATCTTTGGCATAAACATCTATAATTTGCTAACTATTTAGGATTCCTAAATCTATATTTAAATGTATTCATTAAACAAGGCAAGCTTGTTCAGTTCCAATTTGTTGAGGAAGCACTCACACTGTCTCTCACAAGAGAGGGAGTTTGTTTTTTATTTTCTCTCTTGCTGTATTTGTCATGCCAGTCCAAATGGGAGTTTTGGTTTGTTTTTGGTGATACTGGTCCTTTAAGTGGTAATACTCATGTTTAGGTGGGTTAGAATGGAATCATCGATTCAGAGTAAAGTAAAAAAAAAACAACCTTTCTATATTTAAAAAAATAAAAAATAAGCATGTGTAAGCAACAATATTGACACACTTTTGCATACTTATTTTCTACATCTACTCATCCACTTGTACAACTTTTTACCTTATGGAATTGATGGGACTTTGTGCAGTAAGATCTAACAACAACTGAGAACAGGAAGTTCCCACCCAAGGGGAAATGGAAAAGCAAATCAAGACCATATCCACAATTCTCCATGTGTAGTCTGCATGTCCAACAATATGACTGATAATGAAACCTATTCAATGCATCATGTTTTGTGGGGTACAAAACACTAAAATAATCTATTTAAGGGGCACTTTAGTACTGATATAACTGCACACAAACATATAAAACTCCTTTATACTGAGCCAATTGTTGACACAAATAGTTAAAAAAACATTTAGGGAAGAAATAATACTTGCGGTTTGCTTTCCTTAATTAGTTTTCCTAAGAGCTGACAATTTCCCCCCCCCCCCACTCCTCCCCCTCCTCTTTCTGTACTGCAAGTCATGCAACATGAGAAGAAAAAGCTGCCTGACTGCTATTGGTTAAGCAGTGTGCTGACCTTTTTACTGCATAAATTAAGCATGTTTACAGGAGATTACAGAGGGAAAGATAACTTTGCTCATGTGCTAAGTAGTAAGTAGGGTACCTCTTCATGGAAAACTGGCCAGTACACATCACACACACATTTCCTGGTGCGGGAGTTTATCAGTGCTGCCTACTCAATCATTCTGCTTCACATGAAACAACTACTGGGGAGAAACACTTCTCACCATTTAACCTGGCTCAAAAATGGTCCCTACTCAGATCTACCTAAGTTGAATTTGCTATTACTTGCAGGTTAGCGATTAGCCTAATATTCATTTTAACAACTTAAACCAAAATATTTTAAACTCAAGAAATGTAACATAACAGAAAACTAAAAACAACCCCCATTAACTTATTTCTATTACTTGCACCCTACAAACAAGAAAACCATTTTAAACTGCCAAGCATAAGTATAGTATGTCTCTCAGTAACTATTATCCAGTATCTATTATTCTAAATATGAGGGCAATATGTATAACTGCTTGTACAGCAATGAAATTCCTCCCCAAAAAGTCCACCATTTCCTGCAGCACCAATGTACCACACTTGTATAGTGTGGTATATACAGTTTACCCTTTCCTTTATCACATATAAGTAGTAATGACAACTTGTTAGCTCAAGTCATTTGCCAAATTCCCTTACCTATATTTGTATGTATGTAGGTATAATTTTATTTATAAAGCACCACATATTTAAGCAGGGCTGAACAGTTCAGCAATGCAAGTATAAAACAGACATGGGAAAAGTGCATTAAACAATACAAGTATATCACCAGAATTCTTCACTTTAAGTGCGTAGGTTGTGGTTGACACAAGAGGTTGGAGGTCCCTGTCCCTTACAGTCTAAACGGGAGAAAGACTTACATACACAGATAGAAGGGTAATAAGAGTTGTAACAATGTGCTGAAATACTGGCCAATAAATACATATTCTAAGCGTAAATAACTAATTAAGGATTTTCCGCCCCTTGAGGGCCTATTAGGCACATTGTTTTTTTAAAAAACCACATGTGAAAAAAAACACCAAAAATATACAGTCGCAAAAATAAAGCATTGAAACTAATGACTATAGTGCGTGCAATGTCTAGCATCTAGCACATTAGCATTTCATAGAGAGGATGCTTCATTTTTTGAGTGCATAAAACGCAATGCGAAAAAGGAGACAGGATTAGTTTAAATAAACTGAACAAGAGCGGTCTTACATGAGGAAAAAATGATGTGCAAGTGAGGCGGTTGACATGGAAGTACCACCCCCCAGTGTTATTTTTTTTGTAAAAAAAATGCATATGAAAATACACCAGCATTTTCTTTTTAAAACGCAGAGGAGAATGTGCCAGTGTAAACCCTGTCTAAAAGAGTAAAGGACAGGGTATCCTCTTTAATAAGCTGTGAGCAAATGTGCTAATGGAATAGGTCATAATCGATAGGAACAGGTTAGATCTTCTGATGAAACTCATCATAGATGGTAATAAGGATTAGCATAAGAGAAACTTAGCCTAATTTTATTAATACCCAACAAAAAATACAGAGAGCTACAAAGGACAGACCAGAGACAGGTTAGACAAGTCTGATATCCATTGAACCCATAGTGCTACATGATGGAACAGATGCCTCCTGTGCTGTGTGAATTATCTAATGTGGTATTGAATGCTGGGAAGTTACAGGTAACCAATTTGATATGCTGTGTTAAACCTGATATTACACTGTTTACATAAAAAAATTCCAAGAACCCTGTAAGTGTTTTTGGCAGTAATGGGTTGAGTGATAAACAATTGGTACTTGAGAAAATACACAATCTCAGTTGAGGTTTATATAAAAGGTTTATACAAAAGGTTAGAGAGCACTGGTGATGCTGTCACCCCACAGGGAACTCTTGAGCGGTGGGCAGCAAGCCAAAAACAAAACGATTCTATAATACCTATTCATAAAATTTATACCATGAGACAAAACCATATTTTAAAAGAGATGATCTTTGATCTTTCTATTTTCAAGCCAATTTCTCTTCAATTTTCAAACGTCCAGACAAAGCGTTAAAAAGCCATCTTACAAATATTTTTGGAATGGTGAATGGACAATGCAATTAATGTCATGAGCAGTGCTACTGCTGTTCAGCACTGATCATGTATGCTGCTCGTTATTCTCTAATGCCAGTAGCACTGGGTTGTTTATCAGTGTTCAGTAGCCTATCCCGGCATGATGTCAGCGGCAGTAGGGTCAAATTGCGAGCACTGCCAAAGTGCAGTGCTCAAGCATTGATAACAGTTACAACAATACTTAAAGCTTTCTTGAAATGTTAACATTATTGTTTTTTTCTTCAAGTCTTCTGTTTCTTCAGCCTGGAATCAGCTCTTAATCACAGCTTCAGCTACAGCTTCTAGTCTGCCTGTTTACAGTGATCTGCTGCCTATGTGTTCAAGTGTCTCAGCTAAGAGGTTCTGCAGCATCTGTGTCTCCTGATGTCTCTTCATAGTTAGCACCACAACCTCAGCCAAGTAGATCACCAGGTATGTCCATGCAGTGTCTAAGCCAAGCGTGAATGCCAATCTAAGAGGATCTTAGTACTCTGCATTGCTCCAAGATTTGTATACCTGTCTTGATACCTTCTCAGTTTACACACCCTGTAAAATCCAATCATTGAGCTTTGGCATGCTGCAACTTTTGTGCATTTTAGCTAGTTAATCCAAAAGTCATATACCCATTCATCCATGTGGCATTGCATGGAAACTCATTGGAATTGGCTATACTGGATTTAAATCAGATCTAAAATTTGACCATGATCCTCAGGCATAGGTAAATTTTAAACTTCATCACATGCAGCAAGTTTTACAATTTATGCTTTTTTAATTTTACAAATTGGATTCTTGAACTGCCATTATTCTCCACTACAGCACCTGTAGTTCCCTAATGGAACCCTTGAACCCAAACCACATGGTCATGAATACCACCATTGTAAATGCTACAGTAAAGTCCTATGATATTAAAATAACAATAAACAATCTCCCATCAAGTCTGAAGCATTCTGTAAGAAATGAGTATTATTTCTGTAGAATGAAATACTTCCAAAAATGCACTCTAAATTACAAAGGGAAAAACACAACAATTGGAAAAAGACAGCACAATGTCATATCACACTATGAACACTACTAAAAAAGATATAATATCTATAATACTGCAAAATATAGGATGAAGTGCTCAACAAAGAGACATTAGAAGAAAAGCTGTGCTTTTTGATAAGCTGCCAGTGCCAATTTTATTTAGAGGGAAAAGCAGTTTACAAAAATACACCTTCCTAATAAATGGTTTAGTTGGCCGAGTACAGAGAACAATGGATAAATTGTCATGACGACTGTTTGCTAAATGTAGCTCTCCATAACTGGTTGGATGAATATTTGTGTGGTACAGTTTGTTCTATAGAAAGCTCTGATAGTTTTGTTTGTTCAATAGAATAAAAGCTTTCAATTTAACTACCTGCATTTGTTTTTTTATCAACACTTTTTCTCTTTGAGAACTGCACCTATGGTAACAGGTTTTAAAAATTAAAGAATAGAGCAATTCACCATAAGAAGGGAAGAGAAAAAAAAAGATTGTAATTGTGTACAATTTCTCCTGGGTTTAAACAAAAGCTATCCTTGAAATAAAAGAAGCTTTCAGCTATGATAAAATAAGCTGTGATGTTGCCTTGAATCAGCAAGAACTTATTCTGAGGATTTTTCATATGCCTGACGGCTTTAGTGCATCAATAGCTTTGTTTTTCCCATCAAACTTATCCTCTGGTGACTTGTTTTCCACTGCTGGCTGCACTGGGATGCACAGCAGATGCTAAATAGGACACATGGGACATATCAAACCCTGTGGCATATAGATATTTTTTAATCAAATAGTAAGGGATCTTCAAAGTACCAACCTACAGTCTCAGCTTGAGTTTTCCAAGACTGAAAAGTTGAGATGTAGGTTTGCTTTTTTTTGGAAAAAAAAAAAACCTTCTGTCTTTTGTCAATAGAAATCAGTGTTGTAATGTACACACATTGATTCAGAAAATTCCTTTTCTTCAAAAAATGCTGTTGTCTGTTTCTGTTTTCGCTTACTTTTCCTATTTGACGGCATTCCCTTTAAATTAAATCATATAGAAGGCATCTCCATGACAAATGACTAATGCCCAGTTCCACTTAAATAAATTCCAGACATGAGCCATTTATAACAGCTTCTCATTTATTGAAATTGAAGTGTCAACTGTACTTTTTTTTTGTTGCAGTTCTGCAACATTATATAAATGTGTCAGTACTGGTTTCTCTATTGTTCTATCCAAAGTGATCTTTATCAGGATTTACTCAACCAGGCCCTTTCCTTGTAGCCACAATACTAACAGAAGCAATGTTGTAAGATGCTGCATCCATTATTGCCACAGTGCTCCATGTTTTTTACTTGTACTATATACAGCCTCTCTTTTCTTTGGGTTGCCAAGAGCTGCATTCATTAGAAAACATCATACTACTCTCCTTCTTGACTGCTTCTCGGAATGTTATATGCCCTTCTAATAACAATGATAACTTATGTTCTTTATTAATTGTATAATACAACCTGTTGATATGCACCAAACTATCTTCAGTATCTTCAAACTATCTTCAGTATCACCCACACTGTTTCCTTTTGTTCATAGGTCCTTTATTATTATTATTATTAATTCTTATATAGCGCTACTATTTTACGCAGCGCTTTACAGAGATTCACTTCAGTCCCTGCCCCATGGAGTTTACAATCTAGTTTTCCCTATTTTGTCAAACACACACAGATGTATGTTTTTGGATTGTGGGAGGAAACCCACGCAAGTGCAGGGAGAACATACAAACTCCATGCAGATGAAGTCCAGGGTGGAATTGAACCTAGTCCCCAGTCACTGCCCTGGTCCTTACTGTCTTTATATAAATAATTAAAAATGCTTTGCCATAGACTACACTTGATCATTATATAATTTGGCAGTTGTCCTGAAGAAATTATTTTTCATTTCTTAACTAACTCAGTTACTTTCTGGTTAAGAGTAAAAATTTTTTACCACTAACCGTTGAATCTTTGTAAAGAGAATGCCCTTAGACAGGCCATGTTTTAACATGTACTGCAATAGAATTCTGCAGTAAAGGAAATAAGAGAGGCTTTCATTTTGTAAACACGTAGCCCTCGGATTTGGTGTAGTTTTTTTTTTTTTACACATTCAGGTGCTTATTCATCAATTTGAGAATTTGACTGTTGAAGTGAATTGCAATCACTTTGGGCTGCTACACTTTGATTCTCCATATTCACTGAATACAGGATTCCCATAGTGAAGACATCTCTTGCATAGTGTGGTGTAGTCAGTTAGACAGTAGGAGCCCTGCAATTAGCCCCTCAATTTGCCACTTCAACCTGGCAAAGTTGCCTTGATGAATAGGCAAATAACCTATGGATAAAATATGCTCTGTAAGTCCGCAACTGTGATAAGCTGTCATATTAGTCAGGAATTTGCCATTTCGCAGAGTTTGCTGAATATCTGAATATGGGGAAGTGGTGAATTAATGTAAATTTATCCGCAACAATCTGGTCATTCATGAATAAACCACCAAGTCATCATCTCCTGGAAAATATTTCTAAATCCTGCTAAAATGGCAAATATACACGCAAGCACACAACTAACCTGTAAGATGATTTTATGAACATTGGAAAAATATTTTTAATGTAAATAATATAGATCAAATGTCTGTATTAGTAAACTGCTATAATGATATACTGTGTTATGAAATTTTCAGTTTATTGTGATTTTTCATTAAAGAATAACTAAACTTTGGTTTAATCTCATAATTCTAATAATCTAAAAATTGATAGGTCTGATAGATAAGAAACATGTAAGGCTAAGAATGGTGTACTGACCGCTGCTGAATCCCCAAGAAGAGTGAACTTAGTTAGCGGGTGCACTGGAGGATATCCGGATGGCTTGGTCATACAGGAAAATTATGAAGACTCCGGCACTCCTGTATAGTAGTATCCTTTATTTGAACATAGTTAAAATGTACAGAAAATAAAAACAAAGCCTACGCGTTTCACACCATAGGCGCTTATTCATAGCATGAATAAGCACCTATGGCGTGAAACGCGTAGGCTGTTTTTATTTTCTGTACATTTTAACTATGTTCAAATAAAGGATACTACTATACAGGAGTGTCGGAGTCTTCATAATTTTCCTGATAGATAAGAACACAATATAAACTTACAGCACTGAGATCTGACTTACCATTAAAAAGTTATGAGCTCCTGCATCACATTGTTCCCTAACAGTACAAGGCATCCATTTTGTTGTTTAGACACACCTCCTTCCTCCATCAGGCACTTGCATACTATGGTCTGAGACACAAGCCTTTCTAGTTCTCTACTTGTGTGTGAATATCTGAGGGAGGATGGGGTGTGTCTAAAACAGGATAACGTATGCCTTTCAGTGTTAAAGAGCAATGCAATGCAAGAGATATCTACATAATGGTGATTCGGATCTCAGGGGGTTATTCGCTAAGGTGCGAATTCGACTGTTGAATTCGCAAAGAGCGGATTCCCATAGCAAATCTGTGACAATTTCCCCATTGTAAAGTCGCGACAATTTTTTAAATTGTGACAATTTTCCCATAAGAAAGTCGCAATCGGGACAATATTCTCATTATAAGGACGCGACTGCGACAGTAGCACCCTATTGCGACTGTCTTTATCTGGCGAATTCACAATTATATGCAACAATTTGGACTTTAGTGAATAACCCCCTCAATGCTTTAAGTTTCTGTATATCAGAATTCTTCCTTCTGGGGCAGCAGTCCAAAAATCCTTTCAAGGACGGCTGGTTCCTTGGTGCTTTCCGTCTTTAGCACCGAAATTTTTGTAAATGAAGAAATAAATTAGGAAAACCAGCATAAGGTAGTGTGCTACCAACGTGACTTTATTGCAGACATAACATGTTTCGGGCCTAGCATTTGAAAAAGGGCTAGGCCCGAAACATGTTATGTCTGCAATAAAGTCACGTTGGTAGCACACTACCTTATGCTGGTTTTTCTAATTTATTTCTTCATTTACAAAAATGCTTTAAGTTTCATTGTGCTCTTATTTTTCCACACCTATCGATTTAATAAGGGATTTATTTTTCCTTTAAAACAATGTAAACATAATTCCCAATCCCCTCCTGTTGTGGTACTGCAGAAAGAAATAATTGCAGGGCAGACATAATGCAAACAAAACACTAAACTTGGAAAAAATGTTTAAACATCTTATGGCAAATGTCTGTACCTGTAGTACAGCCTGCTCTAATGAGTTACTGCACTGAGAAATAATTGGAGGGCAGAGATGAGTCAAAAATTCAATGCAAACAACATTAGATAGTGGAGTAAAATAGTAGCTGAACATATACTATGATAACTTAAAATTTAAAAAAAAAAAAATTTCTGCATTATAAAATCTATTTTATTCCCTCCCAAATTTGCAAAACCCCTTTACTTAAAGTTAAAATGTTTTGAGAAGATAATGTATTATGAAATAATGGCAGAACAGAAGTAAGACAAACAATTAACTAATATGAATTAATAACTGCTTCTACAATAAACCTTGAAATTGTGAGTTTAATGCAATCATCAATAATTTGAGGACCAGGAATATGCAAACACTGAACTTAATAATGAGGATTTTTTTCAACACTATAGTGATATCGTTATAGGAAATTTCTACATGAATTGAAATAATGCAGAATATTAGGCTATGAAAATACTCAACTGAAATCTGAATTTTTGTATACAATTCTAGCATTCCCTAAAATGGCAATTGGTTTCTAAGAGCTGCACTGCTGTGATGCAATCTGTTGTGGTAAGATAGCTACAAAACAGTTTTTCCTAACTATTCAATTTAATTCTCATTTTTTTTTTTTTTTTTTTTTTTTTTGCTTTAAGCATCATTAAAAAGCACTACAAAAATGTACTTAAAGTTTAGGGGCTGATTGACTAAAGGGTGAATGCACCTTTTTGCAATTTGAGTCGTATCTCCAAAATAGTTATGAATTCACTTCTCATTACTGAAGTAAAATCAAATATAGATCCAAAGACTGCTCGATCCCCCTCTCTATTCAAACGGTGTAAGCCAGTCGGGTGCTCAAGGAGAGAGAAAGCAGGACTATATCATAGCAGAAAGCAGAAAGTCTCCGGCACTCTGATGTGAGTAAAATCAGTTTGTTTTATCGAACATCCATTTAAAACAAGATTTAACAACAAAAGTAACACCTACGCATTTCACGCTCATTACTGAAGTAGTTGACTGTGGACCCTACCATCAGCCCCCCCACTCTGATGTGGCAAACTCAAATGGGTGAATTTGGAGCAGTACACATAAGGGGTAATTCAGAAAGGTGCGAACTCACCTTGTGATGCTTCGCCTCAGCTCGCACAGATTGTTATACGCTGGCTGATGTCCTGCACACAGATATCAGCAAATGTTTTAAAGGGATTCCAGTCTCGCGAGGCGACTTGAGTCAAGCCTTGTGAGCCTTGTCAAGGCTCAAGTACCTGTGTATGCTCAAGCAGTGATGTGAAGTGCTCCTATAAGAACTTGACTGTAGTCTCTCAAATCGGTCGCGTATTTACCACATCACTGATTTTGATCAAATCTTTCATCTTAGAATTGTAAAGTGTAGGGGCATTGCCCTATACCTATTTCTAAGCCTACATGGTAGGTCTTTATCCTTTTGTTCCTCTATAGTGTCCTGTCAGTTTCTTCCTTGTTTTTAGAGAGCTACAGTAGATTACCCTTTTCACACTATTAAAGTGTTAACAAGAGTGACCTACTCCATCCATTCCCCATCTCCACTTTCCCCACCATCAGTAACAAAGGTGGCCAATTCAGGCCCAGTACCAGTGGTACACCACTCAATACTTCAGTGCACAAAATCAAGGAAACAGTTGCCACACTGTTTAAGTATTAGAAATTTAAAGTCCCATAACTACTTTTTTTGTAGATATCAAACACATCTTGGAGGGGTTGAAGCCCAACATATTGTTCGCCAATAAAAGTAGACCTTAGAATTTCTCCCAGTTGAACAGTCAGGCACTCTAGCACTCTCCTAAAATGGTCCTTATTATCTCTGGAAAGACTTGAACATCCAGTTTTTCTGTTCATCTCATCCTGGGTTTTTGATGAAAATTAAGAAAAAAAAAATCAGTCAAATCTTTTCTTCTTATAACATTGGTGGAACAATTGAGAGTTAATGAAAACATTACCTAAAATAATCAGGTCAGAAACCCATTTATTTACATTTTAAGGGACACATACTATTTACAAGATCAGTATTGTTATGTCCACATATATATTAAAATGACTGTGAATAAGAAATAAACTTTGTCAAATTTGTAAATCATGCCAAAGAAGAGTAGTTTCATTGATAACCATGTGATATATGATTGTGAGTGTTCTTTAAGAAAATCAATATATCTTTTAAAGTTCCACTTGGACTGATCTTCTCCTGCCTTTTCAATGTCCAAATTTTGGTGTGTTTATCTAGAGTACCGTCTTCCATTCATTGTAGTCTAGCAGTCTCTTTAACACAAAATAAGCTATTGCAAAAGGCCAGATGATTGATTCTCCTTCCAAAAAGATTAGCCTAGGGATTTGTTCACAGAAAAATACCTGACTGCACTGCTTTGTGCTGTGAAGTGATGGTGGAGATGTTGCAACTCATGGAATCATAAGGCAGATTTTTCATGTTCATTATATAAGCCTTGTAATATAGTGACGACTACAGTGTGGGCATTTTAAAACAGTTGCAAGGTCCTTGCATAAGTATGCAATGACACTCTTAGGCTGGGTTCTTACTAGCTGATTTTCAGCTGAGATTTTTTAATTAGTCTCATTATTGTCTATGATACAAAACACAATAGCCTGTGGATTATCCCACAGGAAACAATGGAGACTGTTTTTTCAACTCAGCTGAAAATCAGCTAGTGTGAACCCAGCCTTAAACATTTTAAGTGTTGTAGATTCCTTGATTTGCATGGCTGTTAAAAAGTCATCTCTTTTCTTCCCAGAAAGACCTTCATAGTTTTTCCTAGTATTTTTAACCGTTAACGTATCATATACATACGACTGGAGCCTGTAAAGTTTGTCTGCTAACAATTAATTTTTCAAGAGTTTCTCATTAGCCGGATGTTCAGTGTGAAAGTGTAATGACTGTAAAAACATTACAGTGCACTTTAGGAATTTAATACCCAGTAATCCACTCTAAAGGCTTATATATTTAATGTTAGCATCATTATTGACACTTCTCACAAGCAAACCAAAAACAGTTGTACTAGTTAAGGATAAGGACAACTACTGAAAGTCCCTAAGATCATATACTTTAAAGTTTCTGGCAAACTAATGGTAGTGGGCATTTAGTAGCTGTTCAAATGAATATAGTTTTCTTGTTTAATGGAAACACTTCCTCGCTCAACAGACCTGGGCTACCATTGACTAAAGTCTCATAGTCGTGTAGTGCTATGAAATTGCATCTATTCTCTATTTCTCCATGTTTACTTACTGTCTAAACTTTTGGGACGTAGCGGATACATGACCACTTTGGGTATCTAGCATAGTTGGGAACTTCTGGAGCTTCTTTGCATCATTTTGTGTGGTCGTGCACAGGTACTTCTGCTATTGACTAAGAGGCGGAGTGGTGTGATTGTGACTAGGTGAACTGCTCTGAATTCTCCTCTTTGACTTTGCCACTTTAGATTGGTGAATTGGGGGGTTGATAACATCGCTCCAATGTGGAGTAAGGCGACTATTCATTCAAAAGTGACAATGGCGACTACAACTAAATGACAACATGATCTAGGGACAAGGTGACACAGAAATGGAATATTCACACGATACAGTTAATGTGACAGTGTGAGACTGATGTCACTGCCCTTCACTTGTAGAATTCTCCTCACTCCGCATGACTTCTCATCCTCCTTCTATCCACCTGACTATGCCACACTACGCATCTGACAGCGTTCACAGCTGTCTGTTCAACAAATGTATTCACAGCTTATTCAATAATGAGAAACAAACTTGTGATTATTTTGAGAGATGCGACTTGAGTTGTAGGGAAGTGAATTCGGACTTAAGTCAATCAATCACCTAATCTCAACTGCAAGAGAAAGACTAAAAATTTGCAGATTTGACTAATCTACAAGTTACAGTATTTTCCACTTTTCAAGCATTAACATTTTAAAATGATTTAGAATTGTCTTTTTTCAAAGATGACTTCAACATTGGGCATGTAATAAAAAACTATTTTCTACTGTAATGTGTTCACAGCTCCCATTCTCAGTAAATGGCTGTAGTACTAAGCAGCAGTAGTAGTTCACTGATTGAAAGCTCAGTTATATCTTAGAAATCATGTAGAACCAAACATTCTTGTGTTATTTTTCTATTTTTTACCCATTACAGTACAGTAGAATGGGTAGCCATTTTGTAGGAAGTGGTATTATTTGGTCTTGCTATAAGGCATAGCCTAAAGATTCAGGGGGTTATTCACTAAAGTCCGAATTGTTGCATATAGGTGCGAATTCGCCAGATAAAGACAGTCGCAATAAGCTGCTACTGTCACGGTCACCTCTTTATAATGAAAATATTGTCATAGTCGTGACTTTATTGTGGGAAAATTGTTGCAATCTTAACATTAAAAAATTGTCGCGACTACAATGGGGAAATTGTCAAGGGAATCCTCTGTTTGCAAATTCAACAGTCAAATTCGCACCTTAGTGAATAACCCCCCTCAGAATACAAATTCTTACTGGATAAAGTTGGGTCCAACTGACAATCCATTCTTTGGAAAAGGAGGAAACTAGTCCCTTTCATGCGATATCGGTAATTACCCATGCAATATCGTAATTTACCGATATCGATATCGTGATATCGAATTACGGCCGGCCATTGATTTTAATGGTAGAACGACCGCGATATCGATATCGGTAAATTCCGATATCGTGATATCGGTAAATTCCGATATCGCGATATCGGTAATTACCAATATCACATCAGTAATTACCGATTTTAATAAATTTCACCCCCAGAGAGGAGCCTGTCCACTATGTGGCTCATCTTGAGTAAAATCTGCATTTTCGTAGTTTGGCTACTAATTGGAGATATATACAATCACATCACAAATTCAGAAAGGGTCAAATTTTACACTGTGGCATATTTATTCATATACCCAGACCCTTAACTGGCCACTGGATACACCAGTTGTATTGCCAGCACAGAAGTGGTCAGAGAAAGATAACTCCTAGTAAGTGCATACCAAAGTAGATTGTCCTCTTGTGCTATTTGTCTGCCACTTTAGAAGTGATGAGGGAAAATGTACAGTCCGCAGTGCAACCTCTACAACTGCTTGCACAATTATATTTATCTCTTAGTTTTCTGTTATTTTAATTGTCAGCTATGTTTGTACATATTAAGTAATCTGTTCTTATTAAAAGAACAACTTGTACTAATGTATTTTTGTTACACTCAGGCATCAAGTGTTAGATGCTAATACACTACCCAGCGTAGCTGTGCAAGAGTTCATACATTAGGAATAAATACATTATGAAACTTAACATGAAGTCACTTTAACTAACATCATATCATTGTGCTATCCAGCTTGGGCGTGGTTATAAAAATCATTTTGGACAAAGCTATTGAAAAACTTAAAGTCATCTTTTTCCATTTGGAGATCGCTAATGTTTTGATTTAGAGGATCATGTGTAAAGGAAATGTTTTTATATTTCTAATGTATGAACCAAGGATATCAACATGAAGTACTTAACCTTAAAAATATACTGTATGTTTGTTTTGTAATTAAGCCAAAGAGAAACAACAGACCCTGTATGGTCATGCACACACACAAATCTATTATTTAATCAAACAATGTAAGAGAGAATAATGGGGACATAAATAGAAGTAAAAAAACAATTAAAATCAATACAAGCCTAAGGAAAAGGCATGTATCCAAAAAAATTCTGTTGTGTTGCAAGGTTACTATGTATGCGACTTTTTTTCGAGACTTTTTTGTCGCGACTTTACTGTATTACTGTCATTATGCATGCGATGTTTGCGATTTTTGATTACATTTTTCAGAATTCCAGTTGCGTCACAATATTGTTATGTTTTTGCAACTTTTTTAGTCGCAACTTTATGCATGTGATGTTCTTTGGCGATTTTTGACTATTATTCCCAGTATTCCTGTCCCGTCGTTAGATCATCAAATATGCGACATTTTTGCTGCGACTTTTTTTTGTCATGACTTTATTGTGTCATATTATTACGCATGGAACAATTTTTGGCGCAACTTTACATTGGGGTGTAAATAGACGTGGCTTTTTGCTTTACATTGTTGCCACTAGAGGAAGCCCTGTACCTTGTTATGGGCGAAACGCGTCCGGTGTTTGCCAACCTGGGGGACAGCAGACTATGACATTGGAATGATTACAGCACAGCAGTGGCTGAGACTTATCATACCGTAAAGGATATGTAACCATTTGCAAGCGAGTATACTCTCTCTGGTACTGACACCTTGACAGCACTGACTGGTAATTATTTAACTCTGCCACTATCCTTTTTATATTACAATTATTACAAGTTCTCATAGCTTGCTTCATATATGTATTTATGTGTGCCTCCATTAAATTATATATATATATATATATATATA
>WMED01001238.1:0-28559 GCA_019650415.1 Pipa parva
ATATTTAGTGATCCTGTAAAAATAAATAAATATCATTATAGGTAAACGGCTAAAAATCACAGTAAGAGGCTGACAGGCTAACAATAATATCAAAGGAAAATTATACATCAATAGTTAGGCACAACTCGTAACAAGTGGGGAAACAACATTTATAATGCCAGCAAAGATCGTACATAATGTATCACAGAAGTATAACATATGATGAACAAAGTTATTAAAATGGGAAATCCTAGATTAATGTGTATAAGTATATTGAAGAAGTGAAATTAAAATGTGTGTGCTGCTATTAGTGAAGAGCAATACCACATAAACGTGTCGTATACTCTAAACTATGTGATGTGATATCAAAATTAACTAGAGTGAAAATACCACTAAAATGAAACTAATATCATTGAATAGTGTGAATATAGTGAATGAGGTGTGAAAAACACTAAATTACTGAATAAACAATTAAGTATTAAACAATACTGGTATCAGTGAAAAACAGTGCTGTACAAGATAATAATGGTTGAAGGTGTCAGTGAAACTGATTAGGAACACAGGTATGAAAATAAAGATAAAAATAAAATGAACAGACTAAGGGTCAGTAAAATAAAGAAGGTCCCAATTAAAATTTATTCCTTTTGGTTGCCTAGTGGCTAGATGGAAAATCCAGTATACTTCTCTTTTATTGAGATACTTGAGCGTATCACCCCCTCTAGAGTTTGGGTGAATTTTCTCAATCGCTTGCACTGTAAAGTTTTTTAAACCACAACCTGCATTGAAGTGTGTGGCCACATTAGTGTTTTTACGCTTAATAATGCTATTGAAGTGTTCCCAAACCTGTTCTTTTAGAGTTCTAGTTGTGCGTCCCACATATTGTAAATTACATAATCTACAAGTAATTAAGTAGATGACATTTCTTGAATTACAATTAATATAAGATTTGATTGGGTAACTTTTGTGGGTGTTGGTACTCGTAAAATTAGTTGACGCTATAAGATATCTGCAACATGTGCAGACTCTAGCCCCACATTTAAAACAACCCTTATGAGATAACCAGGTAGGCCCATGTCTGGGTTGAAAGTCAAGTGAAGACAGTGTTGTAGAGAGGGTAGGGGCCCTACTAGGGACACATTTAACCCTCTTAGAAAGTATGTCCTTCAAGACAGGGTCGTTAAATAGTATAGGGATATTGCGTAATAATATATTTCTTATTTTGTTGAATTCCTGGCTGTAACTCGTAACAAATATGGGGATCTTTGATTGTTGTTCAGTATCCCTAGAAGAGCATTTAGTTGTTCTTCTGGGAACTTTGTGTCTGAAAGAGCATGTGGTAGTCTTGATTTGTCCTGCATTCACTGTGTGTTCCTTAGTGGTAATGTCTAGTGGATATGAGTCTGCCTGTTTGAAAAGTGATGACCTAGGAGTATGAAATGCTCTGTCAAAGGCTTTTTCAATGATGTCTACAGGATATCCCCTTTCAATAAATCTAATTTTAAGTTCTCTAGATCTCAATAGGAAAGCATGATCCGTAGAACAAATGCGTTTGAGGCGTAAAAACTGGCTCACAGGGATGGAATTTAAACAGTGGGAAGGGTGGCAGCTGGTATAGTTAAGTAGAGAATTAGTGGCCGTTGCCTTCCTGAAAATATCTGAGGAAACAGTAAGATCATTGTTATTACCAATTAAGGTGACATCAAGGTAATTTATAGATGTACAGTTGTGCTCCATAGTAAAGGAAAGACCCAAGGGGTTGTTATTGACATAAGCAAAAAATAAATTGACCTCCTTAACTGTCCCCATCCAGATAAATATAAGGTCATCGATGTAATGCCCAAAAAATGTGATGTTATCCCTATATGGATTAGCAACACTGTATATGTAATGGCTCTCCCACCACCCCATAAACAAGTTGGCATAAGAGGGGGCAAATTTAGCCCCCATCGCCGTACCTTTGACTTGTAGATAAAACTCACCCTTGTAGGAGAAATAGTTATGTGTGAGCAGATAATCAAGAACTTTGATAATATACTCCTGGGTAATGTTGTCAAAAGTACTGAAATGCTTAAGATGCCAAGCAATAGCCATCCTGCCAAGAGGATGAGGGATGTTAGAATACAAAGCTGTCACATCTAGGGTAAGCCAGGAATAATTAGGTGACCATATCAAGTTTTTAAGATTATCTAACAATTGCATGGAGTCTCTCAAGTATGATGGTAACCTAAGCACCAATGGCTGTAAGATGTTATCTAGCCAGTGGCCTAGGGGCTCAAACATGCTGCCTATTCCTGAAACAATTGGTCTACCTACTGGTAGTCGTACCATTTTGTGTATTTTTGGAAGATGGTAAAAATGAGGTGTTTTCGGTTTGACCACCAGTAGGCGTCCCTTATCACTCTGTTGAAAAATACCCAGCCGTATACCCTCCTCAATAATGGAAGTCAGGCTACTATGGAAGGGTATTGTGGGATCACTGTTAAGTTTAAAATAGGTATTACTGTCTGTGAGTTGTCTCTTGGCTTCAAAGTCATAGTCAGTTGTATTTAAAATCACAACAGCTCCTCCTTTGTCCGCCTCTTTAATCGTGATATTATTGTCAGACCTCAAATTGGCTAATGCTTTTCTTTCTGCAAAAGATAAATTAGATTTTTTTGTATAAAGTATTTTGTATACTGTTATGTAATTCAAGCAGTTCCTCCTCTACCACTTGTTGAAACGATGTTATGCAAGGAGGCCTGGCCTGTATGGGATAAAAGTTAGCATTAGATTTGAATCTAACTTTTGTATGTAAGGTTGTAGTATTAGCGGACAAGGGAGAAGTATGTGATTCAGCAGCAAGTTCATCCAAATCTTGTAGAGCTGCTTGGTCAGAAAAGGAATTAAGTGAAATAGCATTTTCAGAGACATCTAAATGTGTATTAGACAAAGGTACATCAACAGTCTCAGCTAATTGGGAAGGAATATCAGGGTTAGTATCAGTGAAATATTTTCTAAGGGTAAGTTTCCTTACAAATCTATTAAAATCAACAAGGGTGTTAAAGACATCAAAATGAAATGAGTTATTCTGCGACTCGAGTGAGGTATAACATCTATTTCTTCTTCCTCCACGTCGCGTCTTCTTTTTCGTTTGAAGGGTGTACCCTCCCAGTTTTTTGGTCCACGCTGATCTTTCTTCGTTGCTGAGGGTGGTGAGGAGAAAAGCGATGAATTTGAGCTCTGTGTGCTATGCATATCATGATGACTGTCATCAAGTTCACTGTCAGTCGTGTCTGTGAAGGTGACCCGTCACTTCCGATTATTTTTAAGTATAGGTTTTGGTGTGCTGTAAGTATATTTATTGTAAGGCATATGCCATTGGTACACTGTATTATTTTCATAATCCCGTGTATCACGGTTGAATTTTTTCTTTTTGATGTCAATAATCGATTTCTTGTATTTGTCAAGCAGGTCATCAAGTTGTTTATCCAGTATTGATAGCTTGTCCTCAGTGTCAAGATCAGTGATCTCTGTTTGTAATAATTCAATTTCTCGTTGTAGTTCCTTTAGCTGTTCCTTGTATATCAAAAGTAGGTCAATCAACTTGAATGAACAATCCGATAGGGTGTCATTCCATCTTTTGGCCAGCGTGTGATCTTTTGGGATACAGATAGGTATTTTCCTAATACGAAGACCCCGTGGTATCCTCTTTACCTCAGTGTATTCCTTCAATGTTCTCATGTCCCACCAGATTCGTACCTCTTTCTTAAGCAGGGCTTCCAATGTCTTATATGCACCACAAACATCTTTCGAATCAGTGGGCGTGGAAACATTTTTAAAGCAATTTTGAGACGTACTGCGTAGTGGATTATCTTGCGATAAAAAGTGTGTCCTGCGATTGAAGCCTCCTGTTGCCATGAGTACTTAGCCAAATGGGTATTGTATATCCAGCAGTTAATACTCAATACAAAATGGTGTAGTAGGATGAGTAATTCCAATCCAAAGTTTGGCAAAGGGAGAGCTGAACCTGTATCGGCAATTGGAGCAAGGTAGGTGTGTGCGGTTCTCTCTATCCCTATGTCTGTAGAAAAATAGCTGTGTCGAAAATCGTGGGGTGCTCAGAGCAATGCCACTCAAATCCAAGGTTTCAGGAAAATCCGGCACTCCCAATTTGTAAAAACAAAACACTTTATTTAAATTCTAGTTAAAAACAGGATCCAGTCAAAGATTAAAAACAAAAACGGACAAACGGCACCCCCTGACGCGTTTCGCACCTTGGCGCTTAATCATAGGTGGGGTGCCGATTACAAACAAGGTTTAAATAGTGGAAAGCTTACCTGGTCGCCATGAGGTAGGATCGCAGCATCGGTAGGATGTATAAGCTAAGTGTGTTTAAAAGTAGATGTTTCACTTATGTTGTAGTATCAAAGTGCATTTGCCGGGGTAGAGGAACAGTTACGTTGTACCACGAACAGGGCTGTAATGAGAATCCGGTGTGTGCATCACATGTGATTAAAGGAACTACGGATCACTGTGAGGTACATAGTTAGAAGCAAAACTTAAAGTAGATGTGTACGGTGCTAATGAAACTACACTTAACGTTTCCAAGATGTAGTGAATGCATGCGTTCACTCATGCTGTTATATTGCTCATGGCGGCCAGATCTATATTTAGTGATCCTTTGATATTATTGTTAGCCTGTCAGCCTCTTACCGTGATTTTTAGCCGTTTACCTATAATGATATTTATTTATTTTTACAGGATCACTAAATATGGATCTGGCCGCCATGAGCAATATAACAGCATGAGTGAACGCATGCATTCACTACATCTTGGAAACGCTAAGTGTAGTTTCAATAGCACCGTACACATCTACTTTAAGTTTTGCTTCTAACTATGTACCTCACAGTGATCCGTAGTTCCTTTAATCACATGTGATGCACACACCGGATTCTCATTACAGCCCTGTTTGTGGTACAACGTAACTGTTCCTCTACCCTGGCAAATGCACTTTGATACTACAACATAAGTGAAACATCTACTTTTAAACATCCACACTTAGCTTATACATCCTACCGATGCTGCGATCCTACCTCATGGCGACCAGGTAATCTTTCCACTATTTAAACCTTGTTTGTAATCGGCACCCCACCTATGATTAAGCGTGAAATGCGTCAGGGAGTGCCCGTTTGTCCGTTTTTGTTTTTAATTTTTGACTGGATTGCACCATGGATCCTGTTTTTAACTAGTATTTAAATAAAGTATTTTGTTTTTACAAATTGGGAGTGCTGGATTTTCCTGAAACCTGTCACTTCCCTTAGTTGAATTGGGAAATGTGCTGATAGGAGGAAGTTTGCTTATACACTGCCTGGGAGGAAGGTAAGTACTCAAAAAAAAATTTTCAGGAACATTCATTCCATAAGATGCACAGGCATTTTCCCCCCACTTTTGGGGGAAAAAGTGCGTCTTATGGAGCAAAAAATACAGTATGCACTGCTTTAACAAGATCTTTTTAAAAATGTATACATGTAGTTCATTAAATAAAGCTTACATTTTATACTGTGCATTCTGATTATTCTTATTATGTAAACTATCCATTACTGAATTTATACATTCCATGTTTTACAGAATGTGGTGGTCGACTTAAATCAGAAACAAAGCCAAGAGACCTGTTTTCCCATGCACAGTTTGGTGACAACAATTACCCAGTCCAAGCGGAATGTGAATGGTTGGTAATGACAGAGAGAGGTTTCCACGTTGAGTTAAGTTTTCAGACATTTGAAGTGGAGGAAGAAGCGGACTGTGGCTATGATTTTATGGAATTGTTTGATGGCCATGATGTCTCTGCGCCGAGGCTTGGACGTTTTTGTGGATCAGGGGTAAGAATATAATCTTATAATACTCGTGGCTTTAAATTAAACTGTCAGGTTTCTACTGATCCACCTGTCCCTTTGTAGCATGGGTCTTATTTTGATTGGAAAGCGCAGTAATAAGATTTTCTTACAAAATATCAAAAGTATGACTATGGTTATTTGTGGATTTATATAAAACAAAAAGTGTAGGTATGGTTTCCCTTTCCTCTTTAGTCAAAGCAATTGTTTTTGGAGTTATTGTAAAGCAATTTTTTGTGGGCACAAGTTTATCAATTTATATGGAATATGTTTTATTTGCTTTTATCAGAATATCATCTTTTAGGATAACCCCTGCCCATGTGAATGTAAAAATAAAGCCTCATGTTCTACCTGGTTGTAGGTAACTGTCTCTAGGGCCAGGAAGCTTTGCTAGGAACACCATAGTAAATGATATACCTAGGGCAAAAATGGATATCCTCTAATAAAAGTTTGGATCCATGAACCAGCACCTGAGATTATTTCAGAGGGAACTTCCACATTAACTCTGCCTATTCTAGAAAAAAAAAAATCACACAAATTGGCAATACTGTATATCAGCAAGCAGACTGTGAGCAAGTCAGGTTTAACAGATTGACTTTCTAAAGCATTTGTTAACACAACTGTTTATCCTTAAAAGGCTATGCAGCCATTTCTTTCACCTGGTGTATTTAGCTTGTTAGTGTTTTATCAGCACATCATTTTAATTTACAACTGTCTGATCTTTTTTTACTTTAGCCTCCTGAAGAAATCATATCGACGGGTGATGCAATACTGATTCATTTTCACACTGACGACACAATCAGCAAGAAGGGATTTCATATACGATACAGAAGCATGAAGTATCAAGATCTTCATACCAAATAACACAAGAAACCTCTCTCACAGGAACAAGATTGTGTGCTTGAAAGAGATTGGGAGGATTTTTTTTTTTAAACTAATGTTATTAGTACAAATGTTTTATATCATAGATATAAATGAAAGCATCATAAAATACTAGGAACAGCACTGATCAAAAATGGAACATCCTGCCATTCCATAGACATTGTTATGGTAGATAAACATTGACTTTTTTCTTGTTAAATTTGAAGAAATGACACTGCATGCTTCTAGGGAGACAATGTGCTTTCATACTCAACTTGACATTTGTCAGAGACGCCTAAAGAATGACTCCATTACTTTCACAGAAAGTTGCCCGAGGACAGCATTACCCTCCGATTGTTGTTTAGCAAAGTTCATGATGGAGAAATTGAAAAAATGACCGAAGGTCACAGAATCATAAGTGTCCAACATTTCTTGGACATGGCCTTTTTGCTTTGCAGGCAGATTGTAAAGGAAAATGACCTCTACACGTAATGCAAATCTAGAAGACCTTTAAAAAAAAACATTCAGTATTCTCTGCAAATCCATTTCAACATAAGGGGGTTATTGACTAAAGAGAGAACTCGACTGTCGAATTCTCAAACATTCCCATAGCAAATCCACGACTGCGACAATATTCCCATAGTAAAGTCGCGACTGCGACAGTAGCAGTCTATTGCCACCATCTTTAGCTGGCGAATTCACACCTTTATACAACCATTCGGACTTTAGCCAGTAACCCCCTAAGATACTTATGAAAACTGGAACTCATCAACTGCTTTGTTTTCACACAAATGTCTGTTTGATCGTTGTGGGAACATCTCTTACTTCCTCTCATTCAGAGCTTTGTTTATAAGATTGTGTCACTGGTTTTGTCCTTTACATTTAGAGTGTAAATGCAGTCTTCAGTTTTGGTCTAATGCAATCTGTTTAACCTTAACTGTTATTTTGCACAAACCATGATCAGGAACCTGCTTACAAATACATTGTTAAGTCTCATGAGAAGTTTGATAATCTGAAACCTAGAAAAAATGAACTGATATGAGTTGTATCATTTAGCATCATTACTTTATTACAAGATGTCAGCCGGCTTACTTCCTAAGTGTGTGATTTCAATTTTTCTGTGATGATTGAATACATACAAAACCATTTTGGCAACACAATGTAAAATAAAGGAATGCATATTTCTAGTAACTTATCTTATCAAATTCAGAGATGAACTATCTCAATATTAGTTAACTCCAATGGTGCTATTGTTGAAACTGCTAAAATAAAAGAAAAAGTTAACAATACTGAATATCATGCAATATTGATATTGACCATTGAGCCAATTTTCAAAACATGAATGTCTCCTTTAGTTTGGCTGCAAATGAATCCTACTGATTAATGACAACTATGAGAATTTTTCATTTGCAGCAATATGTCCAGTGGAAGGACTACTGTCTTTGGAATAATTGCACATAATATTCTTCTTCTTGTAAATCTGTATTTTGACATATGATTTGGCAAGGATCAAATCTTTCTAGTATGTTTAGGAATTCACAACTCCAAGTTAAAGCAGCTATTGTACATATAATGAATCGCTTTCTATGTAGAAATATTTTTTTTTTTTTTGAATAGTTATATTATGTGCTTTAGGATTTACACAGCTTCGGTCTTGATGTATATGCAAAATGTTGGTCTGTATGATTGTATATGTTCTGGAAATGGGAGGTTGACCAGTTAAACTGTTACTTTATGTGCCAAATAACCCCAAAATCCTTTTTTTTGACCATCAACACTTTTATTTAAAGTTGTTGATTGCAGAATAAATAGGCTATTTAAATTTACTGGGAATCCATTCCAAACAAAATATTTCATTAGTTAGAAGTATTGTTTTGATTGTTTGATGTTGGTTGCTAATTACATTGGCATCAGACATATGTTCTTTAGCTACAAACATTCACTGGCACTAATAAATTCTTTTTTGTAATGAAAACTGTTCTACTATTTGAGTTTCCATTTTATTTGTGGTTACATTGTTGTGATTTAGCCTCTCACATTTCTATCAGAAACGAAAGACTATTTTCAGTTTTTTTTTTTTTACCTTGTGTTCACTTTTTGGTTTTAATGAAACCACCTTAAATTCATATACAGTATGTAGTAGGTTTTTGGGTTTTTAGATGTTGTTTTCACTCCACGCCAACAAAACGTGGGCCATAGACAGTAACAAAATGGAATATGGGAAACATACTCTGTTTGTTTTACAATTCAGTTTTACTGAACTTGACATTAACAATGACATTGACAGCAATTAACATAAACAATGGGTAGTACAAAATATTTGAGATAGTGGATTTTCCTTTCGGGTGGTGGTTACCTGGATCTACTCTGAGCATGTCCTTCACTTTGTTCCTATATATGAGCCAATTCCATAACCCCTTATTGTTTTTCTGAACCTACTCCTGTGCCTTGTTCTGATCCTTTTCTATTTATCTGAACTGCTAACCTTGGCTTTTCTGCTGTTTTCGAGCTCGTCCACTTTTGTATGTTGGCTAATTTTAGTTTGTCTCCTTTGCTTGCCCTGGTTCCTTGCTCATTTGTATTCCTGTCTCTATGAATTCCCTATTCATTAATTCATGTGATTTATTTTCATGTCCTATACTAGTACCTACCTACCAATAGTTCCTATTTCCATGGCATTATTGCTAGAGAGAGGCAGTGCCCCACAATTTGGCTCCTATAACTGGAATAAGAGACCTCAGGAAAATTAGGAGGAATAACAATATTGAAGACTTTCCAACCTGCAGGCTTCTGACTGTTGTGATGCTTTTGCAGTAGGGAAAGGCATAATAAAATACGGGAGACTATAGACAAAGAGTGTAATCATTTTCTAGGTTATATTTTGGAAACAAGGAAACCCTGAAGAGCAATTTACTCAGCTGACTTCAAATATTAGTCTGGTGCAGGCTAAAATGGCCCATTACCTTGTTATCAGATAATCTGTATAGGTGTAACATTGCTTTTTGACATTTCAGGACCGGCTTGTCCATTCAGCCAAAAAACAGGAAGTTGGCTATGGCCCATAGCTTTGAAGGACCCCATATATGAATTATTTATCTCTACATTTGATAATCTGTGTACATGTCAATAGCCTTCCAATCATTATAATAATATGTAAAAGGACATGCTTAATATTTAAAATTGTTATGAATGTTGTGTGAAACAGGAATGGTTCAAAATGTTAAATCTGCATTTTGTTGAGCCAGCCCTGCGGCAGTTACCTGTGCTTTTTATACCTTCTATACTAAAATCTATTTTTGCATTATTGGAGTGTCACTGGTTTCATGGCTACTATTACATCTGTCGAGGAACTAAGGCGCACTAGACTTGGGAACAGGAACAAGGGTTGGTGCACCTCTAGAGGAGTTAAGGCACACTGGGGAACTGTTCACCTCTGGAAGACTAAGGTGTACTAAGCAGGTAAGTGGATTCTCTTCACCACAGAGATGAAGATGAAATATCTAAGAAGCTTACCAGGGGGTATGAATTTTACTGTTTGGGACTTACAGGTCGCAGTCTTTGGGTCAAATCCATTCTGGCGGTAGCTTGCATAACTCACATGAGAACAGTGGCAGAGACCTGGATCAATGGAACTGGACAATAGAAGCATTATAGTTAAACTCACTGCACCCTTAGAGGACAGAAGGGAGAATCACACACTATACCCTTGGAACAGAGGGTGGCCAGGATTGAATAGCAACTTGGTAGCGCTAGGTTGAGAAATGTAACTGAATTTTAGCACTGGGAAGATGGAGAGACATTTTTCAGGCCTGGAGAAAATAAAGGGCATAAAACTGCCCTGAAATCATATTTTATAATTAATTTAACTATAGCCTGCCCAATACTCCTGGGATCATGCCTACTACCAGGGCATAGACAGATGAAATTACTGCAGGATAACAAATTTCCCAATATGGATCTTCTTGTAACCATAAGGAGAGGTTTCTACCAATATATTATATAAAAAGGTTGTTGTGGGCTAATGTGTTTTGGGGTACACAGAGGAATGAAATGTACAATGGGGCATTGTGTACTATGCAATGCATTTTACTATTAAACACAATGCTAACAAGACAGTAGAACTAACAATACCTGCCAATTTCTTTCATATAGCGGGTAAATAATGCAATTTTAATATATTATGGGCTGGAGATATTGGGCATGTGGGCAGACAAGAATCCCTTGAAAGATTAACTCTGGATTTGCATTTCAAGTTAAACATTGGGACTAAATCATGTTTTACCCAGACTGTTTAATACACCATGGGGAAATATGAACTATTTTCTAGATGATGTTGGCTGTGTTGTTTATTTGGTAACATTGCAGTATGTATATGTATGCATTTTGATGATTCAATATTATGGCAATCTGGATTGAGTAAGGCTCATTTAGGAGCATTGTGCAATATGAACTACTTTTATTGTTATACTCTTGCAAATTTGATATATTTTATTGGGGTTATAGATTTTCCATGATCAGTTAAAAGTTCACGGACAATTTTGATATATACGTTAGCATGTATGTATGTATAATTTTATTTATAAAGCGCCACAAATTTATGCAGCACTGTACAATTCAAATATACTACAGACATAGGAAAAGTGCATTACACATTACAAGTGAGTAAATTACAAGAAAAATATCACATGGATATATCACTTTAAGTGCCAGGTCTTGATTGACATAAGAGGATGGATGTTCCTGCCCTGTAGAGCTTACAATCTAAATAGGAGGAAGACTTACATACACAGATCGGAGGGTAACAAAAGCTGTAAGAATATGCCGGAACATTGGTCTATACAGTAAATAAATATAATAAGCATGAATAACTAAGGATAAAATATAATTTTTACAAAAAAAAAATCAGTGCTAGTGCTCCAAAAGGAATGACTTCCGTTTGGTTTTAAAAGTGCAGAAGGAATGTGCCTGGCGAAGATAAAGGGGTATAGAATTCCAGATGTGGGGGGCAGAAAGTGAAAGAGGGGCAGTATTGGAATGGGGTGAGCAAAGCTCGTTGCTTTGGGAGGAGCGCAGTTGACATTGAGGAATGTGTTGGGCATACAAGTGATGAAATGTAGGGAAGTGCATTAAATGTCAGAAGGAGAACACTAAATGATTCATTTGCTAATGGGGAGCCAAGGAACAGAGAGGAATGGAGAGAAAGGCTGTCCCTTCTGGGGAGAGAGGGAGAGAATTCGGGCAGCAGAATTTAAAATAGACTGCAGTGGGGAGAGGTGGGAAGCTGGAAGGCGAGATAGAAGAGCATTGCAGTAGTCCAAAAGGGATAGGATGAGATCATGCATGAGGTTGTTAGACTAGATTTATTGTCAGTGGACAGTACATAACATACATCATCAGTGAAATTACAGTTGCGTCAATAGGAGAAAATAATATCAAAGAGAGCAATAAATTGCAGTACAGTTACCTACCAGTGGTAAATAAATAACATATAGGGCATATGTACATAATTCGTAATACATTCAATTGGTCAGTGAGTACTTAAAAAGTTACATAGTGCAGGGGAAAAAAAGAGGTGGCAGATGTTAAGGATAACAGTGGTTAAGTCTGAATATGGAATCTAGGAAGAAAGTCTTTCTTAGCCTGCCAGTCCTAGATTTTAGACTTCTGTACCGTCTCCCAGAAGGTAGTAGAGAGACAGTAGAGAGTTAGTAGTGGAGTGAGAGAAAAAGGGGCGGATCTTGGTAATGTTGCAAAGGAAAAATCAACAGGTTTTAGCAGTGGTAGAGATGTGCTTAGAGAAGGAAAGAACAGAGTCAAAAGTCACTCCAAGACAATGTACAGAGGTTACAGTATTGATGATCGCACCATCAACTAGAATGGAAAAGGTAAGAATAGTTCCAGGTTTTCAGGGCTTAGGTGATTACTGACTGACTGCATTTAAATGAAATCTATGGTTTTTCATCTGATCTGGTAACCTTAACCTTTCACAGATGCTCAGTTGATGACATATTGAACATCCATAGATACATTTTGATCTTAATTGTTTAGTAACTACAATACAGGAGTGAATGTAATCATCATGTAATCTGATCTTTAACCACTAGATGTAGCTATTGGATTTTTTTTTTTGATTTTTTTAGCAAAAACTATATACAGTATTGTTATGAACAAAGATTTTTCTCTGAGTATGACCTTAACATTTCTAGTTGCTTGTTTTTAATGCTCCCTGCATTTTCTGTACAAGCATGTACTGAAGCTATATGAATGTCTTTAGAATGCGTTATAAACAAATTGGGAGGGGGTGTATAAAGGTCTGCTCACATTATACTAATACAAAAAGCGCTCTGTCCATGAAATTATTACCAAATATTTTCTTTTACCTTAAAATGAAGAGGTTAAAATTGTTTTAATAGATGTAGCAATCTGCTTATGCTGCATAAGGCTTGAGATAATATATTCATGCATTGTCCTATGCTTATTCAAGAAGTAAACATACTACAATTCTTTGTTTTCTGTTGCAGTTAGATATTTGCCAATAACACCTGCTGCTTCCACTTCAGTGTGTATGTTTGCATCCCTGATAGAAGATGATTTGCATATTTAAGCTGTTGCGTTTTGGACTAAGTTTGTTGCATTGACTAATTGCTGCTTTCTTTATGAACAAGGCCAACTCAATCTTTTCAGTTTGGTTTCAGAAAGAGAATCTTTTTTTTAATTTAAATGGGATTATAGAATAGCAACAAATTATTTTTCTTAGCAGATATAGTCGCTCTCGTCTGAAATCTAAGTTTTACTTATTTTGTTTATAACTAAGTAGTACAAAAACATGACAATAGAGCAGAACAAAGACTAATAGGGGCTTAATCATAAAAGGAAAATTTGGCTGTTAAAGTGAATTTGCGTCACTATGCTCCAATAATCACGCATTCTCAACTCCTTATTCACTTAGCAGTGGATTTCCATAGCTAAAACAGGCACAGAGTCAGATGCGGTTTATTGCATAGTGCGATGTGGAGAGTGGAACAGTAGGAGTCCTGCCATCAACCCCCTTATTCACCACTTTCATCTTGCAGAGTGAAACAGACACAAATCATCTTGTCGAATTCGCTACCTTGTCCAACTCCGACTCTTGATGAATAGGTCCTTGTGCACATGCGCGCAAATTGATACAAAGTGCTCTGTAAGTCTGTGACCATCATAAGCTTGATGAATAGGTGAATTACCTGTGCACGTTCACGCAAAGTTATACGAAGAGCTCCGTAAGTCCATGGCTGTCATAAGTATCCAAACTGATTACAAATTTGACACATCACAAAATTTGCTGAATATGCAAACATCAGGAAGTGGCAAATGAATATGAATTTAAACCTTTAAGTCTGTGGTCCCCAACCTTTGCTGAATTGGGACCCGTTTTCCTTTCCGAGCAAAGGTTTGACGGACCTGGAGGATTTGAGCAAGCAACCATAACGATTTCTTTATTCTGGGAATAAATGAAAAACAAGTTCCCTTTAACTGATTACTAAAAAATACAGAACTAAGGGCTAAAGTCTTGGATGCATGATTAAAATCTAACTCTGTGGGGTTATTTATAATTGCCGAGGGGTCTTTTTCATGGAAGTTCGAACAGTCGCTTAAAGCAAGGACCCCTTGGTACCGGGCTGCATAGTGGTGATGTGTGCACAATAAGCATTTATTAGTCCTGCATTTATTGTTAATCAGTTAAAGGGAGCTTGTTTTTCATTTGTTCCCACTATAAAGTAATCATTATAGTTTAGCTGTGGTTAATAAGGCAGTAGAAACAATTTTAGCTTCAGGGTGTTTATATAGGATTTTTTCACAATGTTCTATAGTGAATTATGATTTAGATATAATTATTTTGATATTACTTGGAAAACATAATACGACCAACTCATAAATGCAAATATATAGAAGAAAGTAACATAAAACGTTTTTAATTGCCTTTAGTGCTGAGAAAGTATATCTCAATGTAACAGTCTTTTGCTCAGTACTACAGAGATTTATAATATTATAGTCATTATCAGTACCAATTCTCCTCTGAAACACCATCTTTGAATTTAGAGACCCTGCTATAATAATTGCTATACTGCCTGTAAAATATAAAAAAAACAACAACAACACAATATTGCTCTTCACATTCCTTCAGGTCTCAAACAAAATTCCAGTATTTCTTAATAGCCATTCGTATCATCTTTCCTCTGTTCATATAAGCATTTATATGGGAGTTTTTTCTTTCCTTTATTTAGCAGTGTAAATAAGATCCTTTTAATAAAATTAACTTTAATTATGTTAAACATAGAAAGTAATCAGCAACAAACTATGAATGAATGACATTGTTTTGGGTTTTGTATGACTTTAGTGATAATCTTTTTGATATTTGCCCATCTTGAGTTTGGCATTTACTGTAAATAGCTAAATAATATGTATATCATGTGTATTCTCTCAGGGCTAGTTTTAGCGGGGGATGCTAACTGGGAATATCTTGGGGCCCCTGATGCAAACAGACCAATATTATGCCCTCTCTCAGGGTAATTCATCAAGCAGCGAAGTGAGCTACGATGTGTTCGGCTCACTTCGCACATGGTGTTATGCGCTCGCTGATATCCTGCACGCAGACATCAGCGAACGCTTTAAAGGGATTCCAGTCTTGGCGAGGCAACTCTTTTGTTCTCGCCGAGACGTGAATCCCTTTAATGCGCTCGCTGATGTCCGCGTGCAGGATATCAGCGAGCGCATACTACTATTAGTGAAGTGAGCTGAACACATCGTAGCTCACTTCGCTACTTGATGAATTACCCCCTGTCTGCCACAGAAATAGTAAACAGCATATGATGGCCCCCATTTTCAGTTTTGTTCTGATCCCCTTTCTGCCTAAATTCAGCACTGTATTCTCCCCAATACTTTGTATTTATGCTTATGTTTAACTACTAATGCAGCAATTCCTGGATGTGGCTGAAAAACGGCTGCATCCACAATCCTTTAGCTGAGCGTGGGTGAGATTCTCCAACAGGACACCAGTCCTTGTGGAATGACATTCTCTGCTGGCTGTCTTTAGATAGAAAGTTGAGCCAGTTGGAAATCACATGGAGATGTGTAAGGATCTGTGCAAGATGAAAGAAGATGATTACCCCATAGGATAGGTAAATAGGTTATAAACATGACAAAGCAGCTTTCGCTGCATTAAAGAGTGAGCAAGGAACAGTCCCCCTTTGGATTGGAGATAGAGCCTGTGGAAGTGGTGAAAACATTTAATATTTGTATGGGAAAGAGATTGTGTGTCCAAGTGCTGTTAGCTGTCCAAACGAAGTGCTGTGTGTCCAGAGCTGTTGTTTTAGAGATCTAGTCACATTATTATAACTAGATCAGTTGAAAATTTAGAGACAATTTTGATAAATTTTTCCAGGCTTGAGTCATTGTTAACAGATTACATGTAACTGAAATGCAATAGGTAGAGCATTTGTTATAACTGGCCATGATTGTATAGCTGATGTGATAACCTTCAGTCTCTTGGAAAAGGAAGAATAAAATAGTCCTTTTGTCTAAGCTGGTTGTTATACTATAGGAATGCTTCAATGTGTACTGTGCAGCAGTGAACAGAAACCGTCTCCTCCTGCTGCTGTTTGTACTGTAGAGTACAGGTTATGTGCTAATAAGCTTTAGCTCCATTGCACTGTAACTTTACAGTTATATAAGTTAGTAACTAAGTGTAATATGATATTTTACATTTTATGGAATATAGCAGTTCAATCCAAATACTAGTTCTATAACATTCTGAGTGGGTTTGCCTCCTAGATTTAAGGCCTCACTTACTATTAATGCTCTTGATCTCTATTAACTCTGGTTTCCTCTTACAGTTCAAAATACACTGGTAGAATAATTAAACGCTGATCAGCCTCAACATTAAAACCACATATAGGTGAAGCAACCAACATTGAATGTGCCATTATGATGGCACCTAGATGAAGATATGCAATGCATTAGGAGCTGTGTGGACTCCTAGTAAGCATTTGTTATTGCATATGAAAATATCAAGGAAATACAACTTTTTGCTGCAGATATGGCTAGACCTGTGTCCATAGCATGCTTAACTACTGCACAGTTCCAAAATTATGCATTGAATGATGTTGGAAGCTAAAACGAATAAATCACCCATCGTAGCCTTTTGTTCCACCACAGCATGAAGTGTCCACAATGACTTATGCATCTTAGTTTAGTTTAAAATTTAATTGACATCACCACTGCTGTACTTATTAAATAATTTAAAACAATTTGACTTCTCTTACTGAGAAGTATTAGTTACTATACTGTATATTAAAAGCACATTCCTTATATTGCCTTTTGCCAGACATTCTTCACTAGTAATTGGATACAGTCTGAAATAAAAACGCAAAAAAAAAAAAAAATCATTAGGTTTTTAACATAACTAATTAAGCCGAGGCTTAAGTTTTAATAAAAATAAGTAAATTTGACCACGGAAAAAGAATGTGCTGTGATCAGGTTTCTTCTGGCAAAAGGTGAAAAGTTCCAAGCTGAAATAAAGTGGCAGCCCTGGGATTGTAAACTTGAAACAGCCATATATCAATGGGTATATAATATCATAACAAAGAACAGTTTGTCTGCTACGTCCCCAGCTGAGTTAATATATAGGTCAATTGCGAATGAACGCAGCTGGAAAATGTATAGAGAAGTTAATACAATCAATAAAATATTAGATTTATTTGAACAAAACTGTGTTTGGATTTTCGATGTGTAAATTGGGTTCTGAAACAAATGTTTATGTATACAACAAATCCATTGTGTAGCAGAGGCTCTATTGTATACACATTGTGCTACAAAGTGTCATTAGTTCAACTGGAAAGTATTTGGTAAGGGTCAGTGTTCTCATTTTATCTACAATATCCTTCCAAAAAAAAAGAAAAAGAACGTATTTCTTTAAGTGCCTCTTAACATTCCATAAAAACAAGTTTATACTGACCGCTCTAACGCCTCTACTGGCACAAACAGCCTGACATATACTCACACCATACTGAGTGGATTCAGAGTGCTAGCCAGCTCGCAATCTCCCACTTCTGGTAGCGTCAAACAACAAACGATACAATGTAGCTGCACAATCCAAAGATAAGTTAAAATCCATTCTTTATTGTTAGGAATTTTTAAAAACTCACTGTTAATACATAAGAAAGTGGTGCAGAAGAGAATGCAAGCCTAACATGTTTTCGTAACTCCGGACCTTAATCATAGGCACATTACAGATGTCTTAAACTCCCTCCTTTTAAATCTCCAAAAACACCTCCTCCCATTCCTTTAACATGAACAAATCGCCTCTAGAGAAACAATGCATTAAGGGGGTTATTGACCAAAGTCTGAATTGTTGCGTATAGGTGCGAATTCGCCAGATAAAGACGGTCGCAATAGGCTGCTACTGTCGAAGTCGCATCTTTATAATAAGAATATTGTCGCAGTCGAGACTTTATTATGGGAAAATTGTTGCGACTTTGCAATGGGAAAAGTTGTTGCGACTTTGCAATGGGGAAATTGTCACGGATTTGCTATGGGAATTTGCTATGGGAATTTGCTATTTGTGAATTCGACAGTCGAATTCACACCTAAGTGAGTAACCCCCTAAATATATGCATGGCTTTGCTGCTTAAATAATTCCTTTTAACCAGGAAACCTGCGTGTTAATATCGCTGCTCAGATTGGAAAGAATGTGCTTTCACTGCTCTATTTGAACATTTCCATGCAGCAAGGCTGAGTAAGAATTATTTTAACTACTGTATGTATTGCATGGCTGCATATTAACAAAAGCAAGTCATCAAGTATCATGAAATCCAATATTACCCTTAAAAGTGGGAGACTTGCGAAAGATACCTACAACTCCATTGACTAAAGTCTGAATAGTCACATAGAGCTGTAAATTTGCGTCTATTCTCCACTTCCCCATGTTTGCCTATAGAGGAAATTCAGAGAAGTGGTGAATACGCAACCAATTTGGGTGACTATATGAGTCGCAAACTTACAGAGCTGTTTGCATCATTTTATGTGTGCATGCACAGGTACTTCTGCTACTGACTAAAATGTGAAGTGGTGGGAAGGTGTGAACGAGTCTAGGTGAACTGCTCTGAATTCACCCATCTGACTTCACTACTTCAGACTGGCGAATTGGGGGGTTGAAGGCAGGGCTCTGGTGTTGCATAAGGTGACTATTCACTCAAAAGTGACAATGGTAACTGTAACTAAATGAAAACATGACCTAGAGACAAGGTGACATAGAAATAGAATATTCACAGAATACAGTTAGTGGGAGATGATGAGACTGACGTCACTGCCTTTAATTGACTGACTACACCACACTACACATGTGACAGCAATTGATGCTATAAGGCTCCTAATGCAGGTCAGAACAGATTTTAGTACAGTCTTTTACACTGTATACTGCATTTCATATAAATCCATCTTGAAAGAAGAATGTTGGCGTGTATGATCATAGCTATAATGCCACTTTATTATTGTGATTTATCTTTTAGTATAGATTATAAGGGAATCAATCACTAATACGCACTGCTTGACCCTTTGAAGGTTAAATATTCCTTGACATTTTTACATATATTTCTATAGTCTCTAAGAAGTGCACATAGAGCATAGGTTGTTTCTGTGGCTAAGTGGAGAATTTGAACCACAATTATAAATGAATGAGCCTCCAATGATAACTTTGAGGGAACAGGTCATTAGTACATTAAGTGCTATAACATCAGTTCTCAACCTGTGGGTCGCGACCCCTCTGGGTGTCAAACAACACTCTCACAGGGGTTGCGAAAAACGCTGTAACTCGGTAGTGAGCGCAGGTCACTTTATATAGGGGTTCCTGCATGGTGATGTTGTGCCTGAACGTCATCACGTGACATGCGTACATGATGACATTTCGCCCGAATGTCATCACGTGACACGCAATAACGGTGCACAGATCTCTGAGTATAATTCACTAGCTCACCTAACAGTGCACAGGTTTCTGAGTCTGATCCACTAGATCAATTAATAGTGCACAGATGTCTGAGTATAATTCACTAGTTCACCTAACGGTGCACAGATCTCTGAGTATAATTCACTAGCACACCTAACAGTGCACAGGTTTCTGAGTCTGATCCACTAGATCACCTAACAGTGCACAGGTCTCTGAGTATAATTCACTAGCTCACATAACACCTATATAAAGTATAATTTACTGAAAATTTGCAGCAAACCATGCAATTACCAAATTTACCAAATAGGGGCGATAGAGGCATCTTTGATTTTGAAGGATTACTTACCAGAAAACGATTTAGTATTCCTGCTGCTCTTGCACTGGAGCCACCTCCCCCAGCAGCAATGCCTCCTCTCCCCTCTTTTCCTTACCATAAAAGATTCACTCACTGGGGGCACTGGGCATTCACTGCCATGCTAGAGTAGTCATGACAATCATGGCTAGGCCCCCTGGGTGCTTGGGCCTTTTTGCAGTCATGACCATCCTGAATCCTATAGTTACGGCACTGTTTATAATACTGGTAAAAATATAATATTTTATAATGAATAATTACATTTATGGTTTGTATTATTTAGTTTGTTTTCTTTATCCCTGTTTCCTTTAGAATTTTAGATAATACATATTAATATGATGCTCCAAAGAATAATTTTGCTTCAACCAGAATAGAGATACATAACAACTAACCAATGAAATCAGGAATTAAGTTTATTCAGTTGGTAGGCAACAGATTTGTCCTCTTTATCAGCTGACTTTATATTACTCACCATAAAGCGGTGTAACTAAAAGGCACAATCCACCCCAGGAAAATATCTCTGGATCCCCATCTTGCCCAGCACAGTAGTATTTAGCCTGACAAACTGGGGTACAGCTTATTTACTATATAAAATATATCTTTACTTAAATACCAAGTTCACTGGGCCCTCTGTGTCCTGGATGACCCTGTGGCCTCAGTCTCTATACACAGGGTTATGGTTGTTTGAGATATGATGATAAATCATTATTGCTAATAAAAAGATTTTGCAGAGAAAAGAGGATAGGGAGACAAATGAGCCTTTGACATATCAGAGACATGTCATACCAGTCTGTTAGTGAAGGGAGTCAAAAGAAGAAAAGAAGAAGGGAAAAGAGATAACTGCTGGTTAAGATGCATATTCATGGCATTTTAATACACATGACAAAAGCTTAACATTTATTTCATACATCTGCTTCTCTTGGTGATGGAGATAGTTTTACTTCATACAATAACTGTTTCACTTGCCAATTCCTAAAGACAAATGTACACAAAATAATTCACAGTGATTGAAGGCTTAATTAAAAAGAGATGTGACACATCATTACATTTTCCCTATGCTTCTTATCAAAGTTCAACAGCTTTCCTGAACGATTCTACTTACACAACGCCATCACTTAGCCATGAAACATGAGCAGCTTTTCAAAGAATAATTAACCATGTACAAGCCTTTCAAGAACAAAACAGCTTTATGTCATATATCCAGGTCCTATGTATGATCAGGAAATGGCATTCTAGTGCCCCATGGGACTTATATCTGTGCTCCACATCATCAGTTGCTATCACATGCAATTTAATGATAGAAACAATACGGAGGTTATTAACCAAAGTGCAAATAGTCATGTTGATGTGTGAATTTGTGTCCATTCACCAGTTTCCAACATGCATATTCAGCAATTGTGTGATGTGTAATTCAACAACTTACAATGACCTTACAGACTTGTTTGCCTCTTTGCATAACCTTACATGCTCATGCTTATGACTTGTTTACTAGCAGTTGTAAATATTGTCAAGAGTCCAGCTAGAGTGGACAACAGGGAGTTAGTGGTGGTGTTATTGCTTGATTAGGAGAAACTCACAGTTTAAAAGCAAACATAAATAAGTGCATAATATAAAGGTATGATAGTGAGATTGAGAAACAGGCAAAGAATCATACTAATATAAACAAATTATTACACCATAAACCAAATAGCTGTATTAATGCTAAAAATTAATGTGTAATGTTATGTAGGGTAGTGTTCATTTCAACCATAAACATTCATTTTAATTTTTAAAAATGTAATTAAGTTTCTGTACTTGTGTGGGGAAGTATGTTTCCTGGTGCTCACCTGACTGTAGTTACTTTCTTCCAGAAACACAGAATATCTATTATGCGCCTGAAAGCTTGGTGTGACATTTTAATAGTACAAAGTGACATAGTTAGTTATGACGAAGAAGACACGGATCCATAAATATCAACTTATCAAGATAAATACATAAAATCTTTTGCTTAACTTCGCTGACACACTTTTCCTTTAATAATCCCTTCAAGTATATGCATACAAAGAGGCACAGCTCTCCAAACACATTATGAATATATACAGTATATATATATACTGTATATATAAATGGTATGACATGTGTCAGTTTTGTGAAACGTAGTAACTATACAAGAGCGTTGGCTTATCATGTAAACCAATTAAACAGAGGAATCCAAAAGAACTAGGTTCATGAGTGTCACCAGTTCTTGAAGCCACAAGGTTCTCAGTGGTTACAAAAAGGCTTGCATGAGTGCTGAATGGATAAAAGGTGAACACGGTTAAGACAGACTAGGACAGCAGCATTACTTTCAAAATGTTATGGAGAAGTCAGGCAGAAATCAGAATTGGGCTATGGGATAGAGATCAGAAAAAGATAGGTACCTTCATTGGAACAAAACACTTCCTGAATAAGCCAGAATCAGACTTTTTCTGTGCAGGGAACTGCAGTAAACACTGGATTGATAAAAGACTAGTACTCCAGGCCTGGCTGTGCCAATAACAGAAAAATAAGATAACAGGAATATTAACTGGGCTGATGTGAAAAGCTCTACCATTTACATACTGGGGGTTGTAGACTATCTAATGCTAGGACCACATCATGTGGATTTGCAAGGTGACATAAATATCTCATAGAAAAGAGAATTCATCAATGGGGCAATCTTTCCAGAGGTCTAGTAACCCATACCAACCAATCAGCTGTTAGCATTCACTTGAATAGGGGAAGAAGAATTACAAAATCCAAATTTTATTGGTTGCTATGCATTACCAGACTTCTGAAATAATTGACCCTGAATTCCCCTATATATATATATATATATATTTTATTTAATCTAGAGATTACATTCACTCAGGCTTGCCTTTAAGTTGTTTTGTTCCAGATTCCTTTCTTAGAGCTTTTTCTTTAACGAAGATACAATTCACCTAGTTGTCAGAATGGCATAATATTTCCTAACCATTTTCAATCCTGAGTTATATAATTGGAAATATGGATCTGTATCATGACAAGATTGCACAGTTATAAAGAGGTCCTTTGAATGAGTGAAATGCTCTTTTAATCAGTGAATTGCTGCTGGAGAAAAGAGATAAAGATTAGGCATAACCAATAAAATTGTGTTCATCTCAACGGACCCCTGGGACAAGCAGAGATTTCAATGAAGACTGATACTTTGTAACAGGGTCTTAATCAATGTGTCACTCTGCATTGTTCCTTGGGGTTTGAAAAGCAGCCACAAAGAAAGAGATTTCATAAGAAGTCGAGAAATCCAACTCTTGAACCTTCAATTACAACTCTCCAAATATATCTCTCTCCGAGAGCGGTCTTTCCGAGTTTAATAAATTTCACCCAAATTTCTGCTGACTGGTTACAGTAGGTTACTAGATCCCATTTGCACTTATCAATGAGGTATGTATTTTCTATCCTGTTCACAAATTACATCTATGTACAAATTAAAAAAGTAATTGTGCCTCACATGTTCTGTATGAGTTCTTCAGTCAGATCAGTCACAAGTGTATAAATCAAATACCAGACCAGTTGTGCTTGAGCTTCAGCCCCTGTATCATTGTGATTTCCTTCTGTCTAGCATCTGCTCTGTGTTCCACTAGGTGTTCCATATGTGTTTGATACTACTAACTATATATTTTCACTTCTCCCTCAGCAAATTATGTATCAGTGTTTGAATGCAACAATATTACAATGCAATTTACCAACAACTTAACACACATATTGAAGAGAAGCCACATATTGAAAGCCTATATGAGCATCAGTGATTACAAATCTTATTTCAGGTTCTAAAAAAAAGTGTCAACTTCAGCGTCATTTAACTGCCCACTTCTCAGAAGAGCAATAATTCCACCTTTAATCAAAAAAAATCTTCCACAATCTATGGAAGTGTAACAGCAAGTAGATAAACAAGTAAACATATAAACATGGTGATAGTGAGACCCAACGTGCCTCATAAAAATTACAAATGAGGTGTGAAAAAAAAGGAGGAGTTGGAAAAAAATCACCCAAAACAAGGTGTATAAAAACGTGCATAGTGTAACACACAAAGTAACATACACATTTTTATACACCTTGTTTTGGGTGATTTTTTTCCAATTCCTCCTTTTTTTCACTCCTCATTTGTTATTTTTGTGAGGCACGTTGGGTCTCACTATCACGCTGTTTGATTTGAGCGATATGGCGCCATACAGTGCCTGCATTCTTTTTGCGCTTTTCTTTTAGATGGAAATCTTTTTGATTGGATTATCGCTTCACGTGTGGAGTGAGAGAACACTCCAGTTATTCAAGAGGAGCAGCACATTTATTTCAAGAATTGGATTTTTCATTAGATATTTATATTTGGCACTTGCACTGTTTTATTGTTTTGTGTTTTTTAAACATATAAACATGTAGGTGGGACATCCCCCACACAATAAAACCATTTTAAATATGCAGCCACCACATTAATTATATAAATCTAAGTATCAAACCAGGTCTATACCTGTCCTTTGCACTAAGTATATACTTGTGGCCATATAAAATCACTAGAAAGCTAATTTATCCAATAAGATAAGCAAGGGATACAGAATAAAACAATTCCTAAATTGTCAGATGCTCCCAGTTCAACAGGATATTATCCTCAAGATGACTGGTCAAGTGGCAAAATGCATGTTCAAGGTCTAGTCTGTTTTACAGCATACTCAGATAAAGAAGAGAGCAAGGGATAGGACATTATTTCTGTCGCAGTCTACAAACTGTAGACAGGGAAATTAAGTTTTCAGTATTGTAACTGATATATAATAGCTTTCAGGGGGCGAACCAAACGATGTCTTGCTTTATTATTGTCTTATTTGGTCAAAGAAAATAGATAACATTATCAGTTAGATGCAGTGTTTAGATAACAGTTAATATAGGATGCTATTATTTCATTAGTCACCCTGCTTGTAAAACATAATAAAGTGAGCCTCAGGTTCCTTTTTAATGGAATCAAACTTACTTGATCCATAACACATGGATCAGTATTAGGCACATGCATTTTTTTTTTTTAAAAAGCCTGGATTTGTTGGAAGTTAAGTTCATTTTTAGCGTGCCTATGATTTATTCACATACCGCAAATGTTTTGTTCAAAGATTATTAATATTAGTATGTCTCCTTCTTTAGCAATTCCGCTGGATCGCCTAACAATTACTGCTTTATTTACATACATCCTCCCAAGGTCAAAGCAAATATGTAGATGATTTGGATAAAATAGTAAAGTTTGTATTGGAAAGTCTGGTTAATATTGCAGATTTACAAAAGTCATGAATCACTTTGATTACTTGCAGTTAAAAAACATGAAATTTTGTGGTTTCACTTGGAGGACAATGCCAAACCATGCTCTTTCAGTTAAACAAGCAGAAGTACCAGAAATTGTACCTGACTAGTTGTAAAAAAAAATCCTCTACAAGACGTGTCTGTGCAACTGAAAATAATTTTGTAACATCCAATTGAAAATACAGTTAAACCTGTCTTTTAATACATTCAGCTCTAATTGTGCTTTCACTCTTTTTCCTCTGGACTGAAAATTCAATTTAAGATATATTTCAAGGTGATAAGTGGTTTCTATACTGTATTTCAGACATTTTTTTTCTTATGTTAAAAAAGGAACACGGCAACAGCGAAATATAAACAGTGCATACGTTTGGGAAACAGAAACTTTGTCATCTATTATTTATGATTTACAGCAAATTGAGCAACTTTTTAACAAGCTGAAAAATATGCTGGCTCATTTGTAAATGATAAATTAGAAAGGTATTTAATGGACTTTAATAAGCAACTATACAGGGCAAAGGACCCCCATAGATGGACACAACATGAAAATTGTTACTCTATGACATTTGTACAACTATGTAGGTTATGTAATATTTTTATATTTTCTAATTGTGTCCAGAAAGCAGTGTTTTCTGCCTTAGGGATATTCTCCGTTAAAGTAAATGTAAAACATAGAATGATCAGTGGAGCTTGCTGCCTGAATAGAATTTGGTTATTAAGGCTGGCACAGTACAATTATTGTGCTATTTGTAGCATTCTATTAATGTTACCCTGACATGGTTGTTACCATGAAAAACAGAACTTCAATTTAAAATCCCCATGTTGTCCAAAATAAGTAAAAACAGAAGATTCAATAGTTTTATAATGATAGATAAAACCTATTGTGTAATACAAGAAGAATTCTTGGAAGCTCCTCTCTGTGGCAGTACACTTGACTTGCAGGTCAGGACAGCTTGCACTATCACTAACTCTGTTAATAAGCACAATTTTACTGAGCGTTGACACATGTAGGACACAATAAACCGTTTATTCTGAGCTTTTACCTACATTTAGTTTATAATGTTTGCTTGATAACCCCTTAATGCCCTGGATAGCAGACAGTTAGAACATATAACCTTACCCAGGTATGTTTGTATGTATGTATGTCTAATTTTATTTATAAAGCACCACAAACGTATGCAGCGCTGTACAGTTCAGAATAAAAATCAAATTAAAATACAGACTGAGGTAGATGACTAGGGGGAACAGGTGCATTGCTTTACACAATGGGTGCCACAAAAGCCTGTTTAACAATAACAAGTTTATATATGTTTACATATTAATACTTTCAACGTTAAGAATGATGAGTACTGTAGTATTATATGATACTTTATTTGGACCAACAGTTAATTGTATAAGACAGGGGTGGCGAACCTTTTTGGCACGGAGTGCCAAAAAATTGACGTCACCCACGAGTGCTTCCCCCAAAGTGCCGAGGGAGGAGCGCACATGCGTCGGGGGAGGAGAACTGCCCTGCTTGTGTGCGCTTCTTCAGTGCAGGACAGTGCAGTCCTGATCACCTGTGCACCTGTCACCTAAAAACTAATACTAATTTAGGTTGTACTAATGAAACAAACATTTTGTAAATATATATGTATTTTAAAAATGTACCTTTAAATAGCATTTCTCTTTGTAATCTTCCCTGTCAGCCCGACTTTTCTTTCCTGAGTGTTGAGTGGGCAGGGCTAAATAATGATTGACATTACAGGTCCTCAAATCAGATCCCTTAAATCGAGATCTAGCAGGGATCTGATTGGAGGAGCTATAACGTCAAACACCACTTTCCTTGTGAATAGTCGTTGGGTCTCAAAGTATAGCACACTCCAAAACACAGATTTCTCCTTTAGCAAACCAACCTCACCAAACTGGCTCTCCCAGCCAGAACCGGTTCTACTGATGCCCAGGACACAATTTATTTGAGGGGCGCTGTCACCCACATCGTCCATAGCTAAACTCACCTCCTCCAGCGTTACAGCGATGCACCTCCTCTAAGCGCTTCTCCACAATGAGGTAAGTTGAATACAACAGCACTCCTTGGCTACTTTGGGTCTTGTCGGCTGTATTTGGCAGCTGCCGGCAAGACCCGAAGCATCTAAGGAGCGCCGTTGCTTTAAACTTACCTCATTGTGAAGAATCGCTCAGAGGAGGTGCGTCATTGGAATGCTGGAGGAGATGAGTGGGGGGCAGAAGGGGGAGCAGAAGGGGCAGGTCAAGGGGTGGTTCGCCCAGGGCATCAATAGGGCCAGAACCACCCTTGCTCCCAGCTGCCTTTTAACCAGACTCTAGCCTACAGCTGGGGTGATCTACAAAATCTGGACTGACCTCCAGAATTATGTCCACATTATTGGGGCAAAATATCTCCTCTCAAACACAACAATCTTCCTTTCAATCCCTGTTTGTATGTATTTACTGTGATAAAGATAAACAATTTGTTTTTTAGATTTTCATATTACCGGTATTCTTTTTGCTTGGAATAGTTTGTTAATTAGATAAACTTTTTGCTTCCTTCATAGCATCCATAAAACTTTTAATAGCTAAACATTTTCATATTTATGTAATATTTTAAGCATGAAAAGATTAATAATGAAATGTGCTTTTTGCTGATATCAGTCTCATTTTTTTGCTGTCAAGTGAACTGCTGTATTATCATAAAGAAGCACATTCGTGTATGATTAATTCTTTCATTGTATTCCAATGACTATTACATGAGCCACTGGGCATTACAGTGTAAATGTACTGTGTATATGAAACATTTACTATTATAAAGAAACAGAGTTTATATTTAACATATCTGAATTCCAGGGCTTTTCCATAAACAAATCAAAACAAAAATCTTTATTGTTTTTTATAACTGGGACACTTACAGCAAGTATTTATAACTGATTGATACAGATAGATGGAATTAACAAAACTCCTGCAAATAATGTTGTTAAAAAAATAGCAGCAATAGAGAAAATAGTGTATAGTCATTGCAAATTCATTTTTAAAAAAAGACTGGTATAAGAAAATTATCTGTATAGGAGATTGTAATGAACAGTACTACATTTTATTGATATTATAGTATATGTTACACTAGCACAATATTAAACTGTATATGATGATGATATGGCCTACACCAGAGGTCCCCAACCTTTTTTGCACCAGGGACCGGCTTTAAGCAAGACCAGTT